>BACB01001377.1:0-14169 GCA_000338015.2 Ganoderma multipileum BCRC 37180
CGATTCTTCTTAGTCATGGCATTAAGCTGTTGGTAATCCTGTACGGGGCATAGTTTGCCATCTTTCTTCTTAACAAAGAAGAATGACACAGCCCAAGGGGATTTACTCGGCTGTATATGTCCAGTGTCCAAGTTTTCCTTGATGAAAGTGTCGAGCATGGTTTGTTCATCTAAAGTCATGGAGTATATTTTGCTAGCAAAGGGTTTAGCCTTTTCGTCTAGGAGCTTGATGACATGATCCCATGGTCTGTGCTGAGGGAGTACATCAAAGACTGCTTCTTTGAAGATGTCAATGAAATCGTGATAATGAGCAGGTACGATTTCTTCATCAGTCTTCTTTTCATGTTTATTGTAGTCTTTGATTGCGAGTTCCATAGCAACTGATATTTTTGCACAGGCAAACTCTATGTCATATAAGGAGCATAAGTAGGTGGTGGTGTTGAGCATGAAGAGGCGTTCTCCTTGCTCGGGTATATAATTGCAAGATTTAGGACATCGATTGAATTGGAATTCTTTGGTCTGCCAGTCAATGGATGGATTGTGGATCTTCAACCAGTTGTGTCCTAGGAAGATTCCATGACCATTGAGTTGGGTTATGAGGAGCTGAGCTAGTTCCTCATGTTGTCCAATTCGTAGACGCACTAGTGTGCTTTCCGTGATTCGACCAGAAGAGTTCTGAGTTCCATCGGCATTGTATATGACGATCTGTCGCTCCAATGGTTGCATCTGCAGATTGTGTTGCTTAACGATCTGCTCATCAATGTATGAACTCATGGCTCCACAGTCGAGCAACGCTTTAGTGTCAAAGGATTCGAGTGTGCCTGGGTTTGTAGCGATTATGTCTAGGGATAACTGTCTGTCTTCTCCTTTTCCATGGTAATGAGCGATGGGTTCCAAAACCTCCTGTTCTTCTGCTACCTCAGGGGACTTAGTTAACGAGGAATGAAGCACTGCCCTCTCTTGCGAGTCATCTCGGAACAATTTTTTGCAAGGAATTTTAGGACAGCTGCGCTGAGTTTCCGAGTCAGACACCTCGTTAACGGTTTTGGGGTCGGAACAGGATTCAATAGATAGTGGGGAGAAACGGTTGGGAGAAGCTATAGTACAAGTGTATGTCAGATCCTCAGTATTGGTAGTTACTGCAGATCATTTTGAAAATTTTCGTAAAGGTCCAATAGGTACGTGGGGTCATTGCCAACCAATCTACAGATTTGTTCTATCACCGATTGCCTTTGCTGATCGTACGCTTCTTGCTCTGGCGAGTCGTTAACCTCCTCTGTTTGCCAAAGAGCTTCTGGAGTTTCCTCCATCATTTTCCGGTGTTGTTGTGGGCGGGGGTTATTTATGCCTGTCTGATTTGGGACATGCCACCAGTCGCCACAAGTGCCTCATTCCGATTGATGGTAATTGCACTTGTTACAGCATCTGTCGATCTGCATAGGTTGACCTCAACCAGTATACGTGACTCCAGTAGGAGTCCTGACCGCTTGATATGAAGGTTGGGGATGTGCAGGTTGCTGCGGTTGTGACGTGCTGGTCGATGATTGGGGTGGTAGTCGGTGAGGAATAAAAGGGCGTTGTCCAACGCCAGTGATGTTGGGTCGGATAGCAGCAAGTTTGACATGAACATCATTGTAGTCAATGAGGCGTTGCTTGAGACCAGCATAGTCTTGAGGGATGTTGCCCAAATCGTAGATTGCCATGATGGATGAACGAAGGGCATTGGTGACCAACAAGTGATGAATGTGCTGGTCTGCCAACGTATAGTTGGTGAGAGCAACAAGGTGTTCAAACTCCATCAGGTAGTCTTTGACATCCTGTCTGGGGTTCTGTTTGTACGCTTCGAGCTTTTGAAGTGCTCAAATTGCCTTGTTCTTATCACCAAACTGTTCATCCAACAGGGTAAGGAATGCGTCCCACAAAAGGACCCATTGGCCGTTTATAAAGTAGGTACGCATAATGTGAGAAACCCAATGGTCTACAAGTACAAAGGATAAGGCAATGTCTATTCTGTCCATATCAGAAGAGAGATATTGTACATAGATCATCATGCACGTTTTCCACACTCGGTAGCTCTCTCAATCACCTCTAAACTCTGCGGGCTTGTGAATCTTCGCCTGCCAAGGGGATGGTCCACTGGGTGTGCCTGGCGATAAGCCCTGTAGTGGGCCTCGACCTCCTCTTCGGTGGCCTCGATTCGGTCTCGCTTGGTGCAAATCGCGATCTGACCCTCCTGAGTCCGATGGTGAGGACGGGTCCGGATCGCCTCCTCTTCCAGTATGCGTGCCTCCGCCTGTCGCTTGTGCTTGTGCAACGTTGGAAAGCGGGACGTACCCAGTCTGTCGACAGGCGGCGGCAGCTTCGAGTCACTGGTTGATTTGGTTGTCCATAAGTCCGAGGACATCTTGAAGGACGCCAACAACTCGAGATTGGATTTCGATCTCAATTGCTGTTGGGTCAAGTGCTGGAGGGGGTGGTGCACTGGGAGGCTGTTGACATACATGCATATGCGAGGGTGGAGTTGGGCAGTGAATTTGTCGTCACATACGGCCCTGTGCTCATCATGTAAGTTCCTCGTTGATAGGGTCTGACAGAGGTGAGGGGGTATGTAGTGAGCACGTGGAGAGGGTTTTGGGGCTTGGCAGTTGTCATGTTCGTCATTGTTCTCGGCGGGGTGGGAGTGCTTGTTCGAGCAGGCGGAGGTCGAGTGGTTGGATGGGTCACCAACTGGGATCGTTGGTGACTGTCGGGTTGTTGTCATTGTAACGGAAGGGGCATTTGGCGTGGTCACACCGAAGGTATCCATCAAATGGCCTCTGCTCATTGAACAAAACGTCTCCATAGTGATAGTCCCCAGCAAGTTCAGCGGGCATAATTCATTGTGCATGTGGTTGGTCTTGGCATGGAACGATGAGCTGGACATTGCGGTCATTAACCGGAAAATCCATCTCCGTGGATTCCCAGTATGGACATGTGGCCATGTCGCAGAACTCCCAGACTCGACCGACAGTGTCGGAGTCCGTGGGGTCGCCTTTGTGCTTGGTGTCATAAGGGCGTCGGGCATGTCAAAGCTCAGCTTGTCGTGTAGGGTTGGGAGCAATATAGAGGTGGGCGTCTCTATGCTGCCCTTGAGCAGTGTAGAGGATGTGGCAGTACACTCTGCAGAGCCGCGATCGGTAAGTTGGGGTGGGGTGCGGATCTGTCGTAGTAAGGACCTCGTTAGAGCCAGTTGCGGTGGTTGACATTGCCAGATATCTTCGAAGCACGGGGGTGAACGATCAGAGCGGTAGCGAGTTCCGGGGTCAGAGGTGACGATACTCAGGGGTGCGTGGTCTGAGTATTGCCAAATTTGGTGAGCATGGGGGTGCACGAATGATGATGGAAACATCTATATAGAATGATATAAAGTGCTTGTCTAGACGACTGGCTAGCGCTTGTGAGACAGAAATAAATAATAGTACAAAAGAAAGTAGCAATGAAGGATAAGGAACCAGAGGTGGAACCAGATGACGATGTACCGAAGGATCAGCACTTTTGCGGTTATCTTGCATGCATGTCCTCGATCATTGCACAAGGTGCTGTAGTTCTTGCACACGACACAGAAGATCAGATCTAATTGATAGGTTCTACTCTGACTGAACTAATGCGAACATGGGCGTGACGATATTCGACTGCATGGTACTCACCTGTCACTAGGAACACTCTCCAGGTGTCTGGGATAAGTTGCGCAATGGTCTGGTAGATGAAGTCGAGAGAGACTGAGTCATGCTGACCGACGAAGTCGAATACAGCGGCGTTGTGGTTGGGATCATCATTGAGGGAAATTGAGAAGTCAGAGCGGTCCAGGGGTGAGATGGTAAGGTTGATGATGAGCGCGCAGCGAAGAAGGATCAGTCGGTAGCGGTGCAAAGGCATGAAAGAGTGGGGAATGGATCACTATCTTGCTGCGGTGCTGCAGGGGTGTATAAATACCAAAGAGTGTGTGTGATGACGAACCAGTTGTGAGCACGATGGTGAGCAGATTGCGTAATGTGGGGAGTGCGGGTATCCGTGCGGACCAGATGACCATGGTGTGCTCGGGTATTGTCTGGGTCTTGGAGCAATAGTGAGAGCGAATCTACTTAGGACCATCCTCTTTTGGCGGAGAAGTTGAATGTAAATAGAACCGCTGTTGTTCCGGTCCTACCGTGACAATGTCAGGTGAGTTCCTAGGAACAAAGGGAGCAGCAGATGCGGAAATCGATTGCGAAGCATGAGAAATCGGCTGTTCCGGAATTGTGTCTTTACGTCTTGGCATGGAATCGAGGGTTGGGTATAGTGGTAATGCCATTGGCTGTATGATTGGGATGGGAGCCAGAGATGGTACTGTGGAAGTGTGCAGGGCAACGATACCGGTGATAGAAAGCAGCTGACCGGTGAGAAAGAACCAGCGGGACGCCCTCGGCGGTAAGTGCACCAGGAGCATTCCACGTTCGAACCCTGTAAGTTCGCAATAAGCCTGGACATTGGCCTCACTATCGTCAGTCAGTGTTATCATGTGCCTGAACTCGTCCCACATGGTCCAAGGATTCTCCAGGACAAAGTCCCATACGTTTCCTTTGGCATGCGTGAGAAGCGCTAGCTCGCTTCTTGCCAGTGCGAAGTTGATTGCGATAGGAATGGGTGTGGGAGTTACGTTCATCTTCTGATCTTCTGTCCGGGTTAGATGACAATAACGTGGAAGTTCTTGAACGGGACTAATACAATTCTATTAGCATGTACAAAGACAATAAGACCATTACCAGCTGGGCCTTGAAGCTCGGCACAAAGCGTCTTCTTCCAAAAGGTGTCAGGGTGGTTGCACTGTTCTCCTGACAGTTACCCGTATACCGACTTGCTACCTGTTTGGGCCAATTCTGTTCTATAAAAGGAAAAAAGGTAAGTATGTTGGTGCGAAGCCGCTTGCACTTGCTAAAGGTGATCAGTCTTTGGCAAGCCCAAGACAAGCGATGAACTGCTTGCTTGGTATTTTGAGTTCTCGACTTAATGTCACGACTCACCTAGGCGCTAGTCCTAGTGCAACACGTACATCAGGAAAACCCAGTTCTGCAAATTAGCATTATGATAGCAACATTAGATCTTGCTAGGCCTACTAGCACTATAGTATCACCTGTAAGCTCAGTTGATCTATATAGATCAATTTTGCTAGGTCCCAAAGTAAAATAGTCTATTTTGAACTTGATAGAACAAAAATAGAGTTGTAGTAGGACTAAGTATACTGGCCTACTTGTAACATTTAGAGAGAGAGAGTAGACAATAATTGTTGCAAGGTAGAGATGATATCACAACCCACAATGTTTAAGCATTAATAGATGGCATTAGAATAGTCACAATTACAATGCAGATCTAAAGTAAGTATTAGGTGGGCGCAACATGACATGGGAGGGTATATGTAGTGACAATGTCAAGACCAAGTCCATGCATTCATGCTAGGATATGAAAGGGCAAGGAAAATGGAGTGAGATGATGCCTAAAAAAAGCCCCTATATATATGAACTACTGTGCCATGTCCTTGGTGTTGAGGAAGTTCTTTGCACCCTTCCGAACACTGCTGGCCAACATTCCCCTATGCAAGTGTCAACTACGCTTCAGCCGTCAGGCAATGGGAGGTACTTATGTCAGCTTGCAGTACAAGCCATGCATTAGTCGGTGATAGGCACCGATGTTGTCTGACTTGATCTCCGAGAGGATGTCCATGTTGGACCGGTACGCATCAATGAAAACATTGCTCTTGAAGTCACCGACCTCGCCACATGCACTTCGAAGATCCTCAATGGAGGTGAACACCTGCAAATATAAGACACCACTGCAGAGATCAGACACGGACGCATACATACCACTGTTGCGGCGAGCGCTAGCAAGGCCGCAGGGATCTCCTTCTCGTCCGGCTTCTCAGGGTGCGACGACTCAAATCGGTCCACGATCGAGAAGCCGAAGCTCCGTGGCTTGTTGAAGAACACGTTGCGAAGAACTTGATAGAAGATTGGTTGATTATACGCCTTCTCGCCATCTACGCTGTCACTCTAACAGAGACTATTAGCTTATCAAATCCGCCGACGGACAATGCACATACCTCATAATTGTGCGGATAGATATACCGCAAGCCATCATGAAGCCAGCGGACCTTGTCAACATCGCCAGCGTCGAGATTGAAGACCGTCGCAACTAGAGGGTCGGAGGCCTTCTTGACTTTCCCACGGAGGTTATAGATATGCTGAGCAGGCTAGAGAACATATCATGAGCATAGAGGAATCAAAATGAAACTACGACTCACTATAGACGCGAGCTTACGGCTGTAGTCTTCGTCCGATCGGAGCTTCTTTGTAACATCGTTGTACTTGAGGCTCTTTGCCACGACGACGAGGGCTGACTTTGTGAAGTCAGCCGACTTCTCTGGCCCATCGGGGAATGCGTTCTTGATGCAGATCTCAGCAAGGAGCTCCTTGATCACCACGTCGCAGATGCGCTGAACTCGGCCAGGCTAGTCAGTGAGCTGGATGCGACCTTCTGTACGAGTGACCGCAGCAATGTTGCCCTCTGCGCAGTCGAGCTCGTTATTGACGTCGATCTCGCTGAGCTCACTTTCTTCGTCCGCAGCCTGGAGCTGATGAGAGAGTGTAATATTATAGTCAAGTTAATAACATACCTGGTTGACGCGCTTGCGCTTGCGAGCATTCTCGGAGCCAGACGGCCCATTCTCCCTCTCATCCGCCCACGCGATATCCTGCAATCAGAGATGACATAAAGCACACGGAATGGAAGCAAAGTGCATACCTCGTCAGGCTTGGAGCGCTTCTTGCGAGCACTCGCGTTCGCCTTGTCCGTCGCACCTGCGTTCACCTTGCCCGCTGCACCCACGTTCACCTTGCCCGTTGCGCCCGCGTTCACCTTGCCTGTCGCACCTGCATTCGCCTTGCCCGTTGCACTCGCATTCGTCTTGTTCGCCACGCTCGCGTTCGCCTTGTTCGCCGCACTGGCGTTCTTGTGGCCATGTTTCCCCTGCTCCCTCTCGTGGTTCCGGCCCTGTTTGGGCTCCTTTCCCTTCCCCTTCTCCATCGCCGCCCGCTTGCCTGATGGTGCCTGTCGCTCAGGACGAACCTGCTCTTTGTCCTCTTCCTGCTCGAGACGCTGACGCATCCGTTCAAGCTCATGGAGCTGACGCTCATGTTCCTTGCGTCGTTCCTCCTGCTTCTGTTGTTCACGCTGCTCTCGCCTCTGTTGCTCACGTTCCACCTGCTTCTCTTGCTCATCTCATTTGCGAGAGGTGACTTCCCTAGCCTTGCCCTTGCCACTGACTAGAAACAGAGTGAGACTATGCGGTGAGCAAATTCTGTAGACATACCTGTCACGTTAGGGGTGGATGTACTGGCCGTTCGGGTCTTCTTGGGGGTCTAGAATATTAGTCAGCAAAATCATACGAAATGTATGACTGGACGAAGGCGCGACGTTACGTGTAATGTGATGGAAAGTGGTTGTGGGGAGGTCCCCACCACCAAGAAAGAGCCATGAAGTCATCACAAAGTACGGTGCAAAGGGAAGCAAGTCATGCGAGAGGAATAAGATCGCCCATCCAAGGATGACCTCGGACGACGGGCAAACAGGGTAGGCGTGAACTGAAAAAGCGTCCGTACGAAACCGAAACTCGGGGCAGCTCAATCAATGGATATACTCACGGGCTTGGAGGTGTTATCCTCGCCTTCGCTGAAGTCCTCCGTCCCCCGTTTCCTCGGCGACGACGATGATGAGGGAGAGCCAGCGGGAGTGCGTTGTTTGTCACGGGACGACGTGGGATGGGGGCTTGACGAACCGTGGCGGCCGGATTGTGTCTGCGATGGATCATCCCGCATCAAGCCTTCAATCGCGTCGGCATCTTCGGTGTCGTCTTCGACCCATTGGGCTTCCTGGATAGAGAAAACGTGGACAAAGCAAAGGAAGGTGGCGGGAGGTTGAACGTCAGGCATTTGGTGGTGGGAGAGAGGAGGTGATGGATGGGCGCTTACCTCCGCTTCGAGCTTCTCGAGGAGCGCGCGAGGATTGTTGACCAGGTTCACCAGGTCATCCTCTGGCTCCGACTCCTCTGGTTTGTCCTCCTCGTCCTCGTCCTGCTCCTTGCCGCTGTCAGGTTCTTCAAAGCCTTTAAGCTCCTCGTCGCCGTCGTCGTTATCACGCGCCCTTCCAGAGCAAGTTTTGGGCGACTCTGCGGCTGCATGTCGATCCTGGCCTTGATGTCGAACCTTCGAAGAGGCTACGACCTCTTTGTCGTCGTCCACGTCCTCCGGCTCGGACCTCTCTCATTCGTCTACTCTCTTGATCAACCGTTTGGCTTTCTTCGGCGGTCCGACCTTCATGATTGGGGGAGCTACTTCCTCTTCATCGGACGTATTTGGGATGTTTGCGGCATCAAAGGTCGGCTTGGATTTGGTCGGTTTAGAGCTAGGGTTCGCAGCGGCTAGGAGGGCAATGAGCACGCTGTTCAGGCATGAAGGTGAGTAATCGCCATAATGCGGCACTAACGTTTCTTAGGTCCGGATTGCGAACTGTTATGCCTAGGCTTCTCCTGTTCCTATGCTGGAAATGAACAGGTGAGCATCATCAGCGACAACATCCAGAATACGTCACTGACCAAGATGTGCCTTCGCTGCCGATTTACATACCGCTGCATGTCCTCCAAAGATAAGGGATCAGTCAGATCGGGGAGAACGCGTTCACGTACTCCGTGTGGAGGCCCAGTCCCCAACGGTATCGCCATCAGCAGCCGCCTTCAAAGACGTCTCCTTGACCATCAAAAACGGCGAAATGAACGTGTCGAAAGGAGTAGAAAAGGAATGTGGGAAATGGGCGGGTTAGAGGGTGTGAAGGAAAGGAGCGAAAGCAACAATTGTCTGCTTGATTGATGAAACGAGTGGGTGGGGAATGGTGGAGTGGAATGTGTATCGAGGTGAGTATCGAATGATATGGGTAAAAGGAGAGCAAAACTGACGCCTTGAATATTGCGTCCGCGGAAAGCCTTACGGAGCTTGCGCTTTGTGGCCAAACAACCCCCGCCACCGCTTACCTTTTACCTCTTTCCATGTTGTACTTCCTGTGGTGCCACCTCGACTTATCACACTTTTTCTAACATCTCTTTATCGTACCTATGGGCCGGAAGTCTCATCGCACCAAGCAGAGAACACATCGATGCCCCAGCTGTCATGATTTGTTCACGTTGACAGGCTACAATTCACACCTTTCCCAGACTCAGAAGCCTCAATGCGTCACCATCCGTGAGCAACAGCTTTCCGCGCTGACAAGAGAAGATTGTACCTCATCGGTGTCATCTTCGGGTCGGTCGACCCCGCGCAACTCAGCAACACCGTCTTCTCATGATCCTGACTCTGATGAGGAGGCCCCCGACGCTGCCATTCAATAGGACAATGACGAATCCGACCCCGTGCCCCCACGATTTCAAGGTGATTACTTCGGTCAATACGACCCGGCTGACTTTGATGATTACGACGAGTTTGCGGCTGATAAGCCTGAAGACGACTTGGGCATGGGCGATCGTACCGGCGACGCGATGGAAATAGATCCGGAGGATGGCGATAGCGAGAGTGGAGGGGTGGATGGTGTGGAAGTGGATGAGGGTGAGGACGAGGATGAGGAGTATGAGGATGAGGAGGAGGCGTTCAACCTGGAGGAGGAGATGGGCTGGGAGCCTCCGCCACCCCCTGTGAACGCCTCACGTACCGCAGCAGCGTCTGCCGCTGGTCCTGACGAGGGAGCTATTGACGGGTCCAACACTCGAGATGACCAACGCCGCGCCGCCGACCGCCTCCGCACGGAGATGCACATCTCCCAGTTCCCAGGGATGCTTGCAGGTGCCCCAATCAGCAAGCAGCGCGAGGACCCCTTCTACGATGGCTACAAGCAAGCTAATCCCAACAACCCCTACTATCCTTTCGTCTCGCGCGTTGACTGGCTGGTTGCAAGATGGGCGAAGATGCGCGGTCCCGGGTCCACTGCAGTGACGGAGTTGCTTCAGATTGAGCAGGTGCGTCCCCTTTGTTTTCTATTCCTTGTGTGTTCTGAGCCATTGTTAGGTGGCTGAACTTCTCGGCCTCTCATTTCGAAACAGCCGCGAGCTCAACAAGAAGGTTGACGAAGAGCTCGGCTCCGGGCGCCCTCGTTTCGTCCGGCGCGAGATCATCATCGGCGGAGAAGCATTCGAGGTCTTCTACCGGGACGTCATCCAATGCATCCGTGCACTATATGGGGACCCAGAATTCAACGGACTGCTCGTGTTTGCCCCCGAGCGACACTACGCGGATAAGGACCATACAGTTCGCGTGTATTTCGACATGCACACAGGCAGATGGTGGTGGGAGACGCAGGTACGGTATTCATCCCTTCTTTCTTCGGGAACATCTCTCTCATATCATTCAATAGGCTGCCATTGAGAAGAGGAAGCCGGGTGCTACAATAATCCCGATCATAATCTCGTCAGACAAGATGCAGCTGATGGTCTTTGGCAACCGCACAGCTTATCCCATCTATATGACAATCGGAAACCTACCCAAGCACATCCGCCGCAAGCCCTCTCGTCAAGGCCAAATCCTCCTCGCTTACTTTCCATCATCTCGACTCGAACACATCACGAACCAGGCTGCTCGCTGCCACGCACTTGCAAATCTCTTCCACAAGTGCATGGCCACCATCCTGAAGCCCCTCGTTCAAGCCAGTATCCACGGGATCAAGGTTGTCAGCGGGGATGGTGTCATACGGCGTGGTCATCCAATCTTTGCGATGTACGTCGGCAACTATCCGGAACAACTTCTTGTTACCTGTTGCAAGACTGGTACCTGTCCCAAGTGTGACATCCCTCGTGACAAGGTCGGGGCCACCACTGAAGCACGAAGGCCGTTACGAGACGTCAAGAAGGTCCGGGATGCCCTCGCGCAGGTCAATAGCTCCGTGACGGCGTTTGCAAAAGCTTGCAGCGAGGTCGGCATCAAACCTGTCCGCCATCCATTCTGGGTGGATCTACCCTATGTCAACGTCTTCCAATCCATCACACCTGACATTCTCCATCAGATCTACCAAGGTCTCGTCAAGCATCTCCTCGGTTGGCTGCGGCAGGCTTATGGCGCAGAAGAGCTAGGTGCGCGGTGTCAACGGCTCCCGCCCAATCACCAAATCCGGATCTTCTTCAAGGGCATCACCACTCTCCAGCGAGTGACGGGCAAGGAGCATGCTGACATTTGTCGGTTTCTCTTAGCTCTGATCATTGGTCTTCCTGCCCGGTCAGGTATGTCGACTGTACGTTTGGTCCGTACGGTTCGTGCGCTTCTCGACTTTGTATACCTAGCGCAGTACCCTTCCCACACCTCCGAAACCCTCTCCTTACTCCGCGGTGCACTAGAACGTTTCCATGCGAACAAGGCAGTGTTCGTCGATCTCGGTATCCGGACAAACTTCATGATCCCCAAGCTCCATTCCTACGACCACTATGGCGACTCTATCAAGCTTTTCGGCACGACGGATAACTATGACACACAGTACACAGAACGCTTACATATCGACTTTGCGAAGGATGCATATCGTGCAACAAATCATAAGGATGAGTTTCCCCAGATGACACTGTGGCTTGAGCGCCGCAAGAAGGTGCTGCGCCATGATGCTATTGTCCAATGGCGTTTTGAGCAAGCACAGTCACATCTAGCCCCGCCGCAGCCATCATCTCCAGCACAGCCAGTGGTCCTTCCGGCTCTATCGACCCCACCCCGCCAGTATCCTGTCCCCACGTTATCCAGTACCTGAGTCTCTCCAATGCTATCCCGTATCCACATCGCAAAAATGCCAAATGTCACAGCCCTGCGCTTCGATGCTGCTATCTCCTTGTATGGTGCGACCTTTATCCGGGATGCGCTTGCTCGCTTTATTGTTACCTTTCGGGACTCCTCGTTAACTCCGGCTGAGATCGAGCATCAATCTAAGGGCATCTTCTTCCGCTTTGCGACACTCCCAACATTCCACAAGTTGAAGTTCATTCTTGAAGATGCCCAGCACCTTGGTATCATGGAGAACACCCGAGACACTGCGCATGCTCGTCCGGCCAGGAAAGACAAGCAGAAGCACATTGTGCCTGCCCGCTTTGACACTGTGCTTGTCAATGATGGCACTGGCGGACCAGTTGGGGTAGAAGGTGCGTAGCATAAGCATTATACTATGAAGACATGGATGCAAGTTAACACTTTTATAATCTGTAGGGTATCGAGTTGGAAGGTTGAAGCTTATATTTAAGCTTCCAAAGACTGCATGCCGTGAGTTGTTTCCAGATATGATTTTACCTGGCCCTTTAGCATACATTGAATGGTTTACGGACTTTGGACGGCCTAACTCTGTACATGGGTTGTATGAAGTGAGGCCCTCTTGTAATGCAGATGGTGAAAGGCTTGCAAGTGTTGTAGAAATAACCAAGATTCGTCGCAGCTGTCATTTGTTTCCTGTTTGTTATGATGAAGTGCCTCGAGGCTGGACCAGTACAACTGTATTAGATTCATGTAACAAGTTCTGGGTTAACCGCTATAGCGATATGCACATGTATATGACTTTAATCTGAAAGCTCTTTTTTGCTTGCTTTCCCACTTGTATGCCTAATTATCAATACTATAGTTATAAGTGTATGGTCCATCTATATACTAGTACTAAAGCATGCATAAAAGGTCTAACATAGATATAAAGTAGCTGCAATAAGCAGTATAGGAAAAAATTGCATCAAGTTAGTTCAACTATAGCAATACTAGTGCAAATTGGCCAATTGGGGTTTTCCCGATGTAAATGACTTCGAGACCATGCTGCAGTGAGAAGCCTTGAGGGCGGGATATCTCTGGTGATGGGGTTCGCTCTACTGGCTGTAGAGAGACGGCCGTTGCGTTCTAGCAGAGAATGCTGCCAGTAAATGCCGCTAAGTCGAGAACTGGGGAACCAGCCTACGACTTCCGGGTTATTTATACGTTTTCTGTTTAGTACATGTGGGGTCGTAAAGTCATAAGGGGTCGTAGTTCTGAGTCTCATAGACCTTGTCTAGTGTCTGGGGTCTTGGTCGTGATGTCATAATTCTATGTGTCATGTCATGTCGTGTACGTGTCGTAGGTAATTCTATCCCAGCCATGAACTGGTGATCTACTTGTACCCGGCAGATGACCTCGTTCCGAAAATAGGTCGGAGATGTCGTATCGTACTGTATCCTCGTGGCTGATTATCTAAGGAAAAAATGGTTGTGACAAACAGCCTCCACCTCCCACCTCACGGACAGAGTACGTTCCTTCAGAATCTTTCCAACTTGTCAGTCCTGCTCATAATTCTCACCACAGGGCTTCTCCTTTAATATCGGCGACCCACCCGAACTAGTCGAAGCGTGTCCCTGACTCGCCAGGGCGTTACTAGCCGGATGGCTCAGGGAGGCCGCAGACGCCACTGGAGTCTGGGTTGTCCGGGGCCAAACCCCGCCCGGATGGCTTGTTACCAAAAAGATTGCGACGAGGCCCACGTCAGTAAGTCCTTTCTCTGGCCGTGGTGTATGGTACTCACACTCTCTTCTAGATCTTGCGATGCGCTGCAACGGGCAAAGTCAGTCCGCACACGCTCACGACGCTTGACTTCGCTGCGCGTGGGACGGTCCCAGCGCGGTGCCATCGTCAGCATCTTCCATCCCCTCGGGGCGTCCACAATACGACGCAAACATGCCCGGAGAAAACATTCACTCAGGAGACCAGGCTGATAGATAGGGTCCAGGAGTCCGGTCCAAAGACCGATTGAAGACCGGTCTTTAACCGGAACTGGACTGCAAAGGACCGGACCGCAAGGTCAGTCTTTATCGGTCCTGTTTCGGTTTCGGTCTCAGTCTTTTCAGATCGGGTCCGAAAAAGGACTGCCAAGGACCGGTCAAGACCGGTCCCGGACCGGCCCCCAAAGGTGGCCAAAAGTAGTGCTCGAGTGGCTTATTTCGGGCTCCATACGAGACAAATCAAGGACATTTATAGTAGTTGTTAACAAGTTGTTCACTATAGATTACAAACACTTATTATACTCCGCTTTAAGCGTCATTATTACACTCTAAATATTGATAATAACTACCCGGCCATGGTCTTGA
>BACB01001378.1:0-42661 GCA_000338015.2 Ganoderma multipileum BCRC 37180
CCACTATTCTACTGCTAATTAGGGCGGGAGGTTTTTCCTGATGTACTGATAGACGCGATTGCGAAGCGAAGGACATGCTTGTGAGTAGCAATGCTCCGTCGGGCGGGATATACTCGAGCGCGGGCCAGGGGATCGTGTCTGTGAGGAAGGTGGGATCTCAGCGCTGGTGCCTGTCTGTGGCCGTGTTCTGTTCATAACGTTCATCGGCCGAGCCATGGCATGCAGTGTCTTGGAGGCGCAAGCGTCGACAGGTGAGCAACCACTTCAACTTGAACATTGATTCTGTCGCTAACCTGTAACCCTTTCTTGGGGCATCGCCACTTACTCCAAGCTGTCCTTGGTTTTTCCTCCCATTAACACCGTGTCGACTTCCTTGTTCCGCGCGCGTATCGCTCGTGAAGGTGAAGACAAAGCGCGGGCAGCCGTATGGTCGCAGTCGGGCTTTTCGCTGGCTGTATACCTGCCCATTCACAACAACACTTCTAACGCGGTAGGACGAGCGACGCAATCTGACATACAGCGCCGCGCGCACGACCGGGAGCCGATTTCGAAGGTCGAGTCACCAATTGTAGCTGCGAACTGCTGAAGGCGCGCCCTGGTCACCGCAGTTTTGCGATGCTATCATGTTCCGGCTCGAGGCTAGACAAAGACTCAATTGCGTTCTCTTTGGTTCCCTCGGGTATAATTGGAACGTCTGTACGGCACTCACCCTCTCCCCCCACAATCACACTCTATCTGACTTCTTTACTCCACTTCGTGCAGGCGCCACCGATATCGCGACAATGCACTTCACTCTCCGCTTTCTCGCCGGTCTCTTTTGCATCCTCCAGTTACGGTCCTTTGTTCTGCCAGCGTTTGCATCACAGTACGTCTTGTCCTCATTTTCGACTATGCGCCACACGTAACGGGCGAGGCTGATTCACGCTTACACGTTCGCCAGCGTTATTTCCAAGCGCCAGTCTGAGTTCGTTGACGTTCTGTGGTCCGGGCGGCTCAACGAACCTTATCTCACGGCGCAAATTTCGGGATCCGCCAACTCGCACGTACTTTGCCACCGGCACGGTGGCCCATTCTCCTTGGTGCGTCTCCTTTCTCTACCCTACCCGCTGATTCTTCGCTCACTCCCTCCGATCTAGGTGTGAGTACTTGTATCTGCAGTCCTGGAGAAGCGGCTCCTCGAGAGGGATGTTCGTGATCATTCTAAACATCCGTGACACAGGTTCAGCCGTGGGCCTAGCGGCGCCACGTACGGCTTCGCGCACATAAACACAACCTTCAACTCTGAGGCAGGAGCCGCACTTGGTGAGCAGCTACCCTCTCGTGCGTCCCGTCTCCCTTTCTGTCCGGCTGACGTGGCGCGCGCACGTTTAAAGTATCGGCGCGCCATCAGCGGTCAAGGAAGGTGAAGGCAACAGTCAAGCTGGATATCGTCGTCACGGATGCGGAGACTGCAAAGCGGGCGAACGTCAAATCCCCGCTGCTATTCACCAGGACGGAGTGTACGTCTTGCCTCTTCTGAGTTGAGCGCGGGAGGCTGATGCGGTGCATCAGCAAAACGTCCGAAGCTTACCCGCACTTGAGGCTACTGAACGCCTTGATGGCGCTTGCTGGCACTTGCCCACCCTGATTCTCTGGAATCGACTGAGCTCACCTTGATAAGCTTGACAGTCGCGGTCCGTATGGGATGGAGCGCTGATGAGATTCAAGTTCATCACGCGCTAGACCGTGCCTGTCTCCGAGTTTCTCGTGCAACGTTGGATACAGCCTGCCCTAAATTTTGACGGCGGCTATATGCCAGCTGTCTCGCATCGTCCTTCAAAACTCAACTTGTTTCCATTCCCCCACCTTCCCGACGCTTCCCAGTCCGTCGAACGATCATCTTTCTTCATCCCCCACTCGTAACTACTCTGCTCCTCTTCTCCAGGTTTCCCATTTCTGTTTTCACCCGAAGATGTGCAAACCAGCTACCAGCATCGTGGCCATCGACTGTGGACTGGCGGACATCACTCAGACTGGGACGTGGCGGGCAGAGTCTGCGGGCATGGCATCGGAAATAAGGGTGAGTAATTGTACGTTATTATTTGACCTTTCCGCACGTACCCGTCCCCACCACCACACTCTTCCTGTCGAATGCCCTCTGTGCGCATCGTGATTCCCGACCTTCAAGTTGTGAGTAGGTCCCTTCGCCCCCGTATCGCTAAGCCCAGCAGCATCACTCACATTGACCTGCCTCTAGGAAAGAAAGCTCCCCGTTATCCTCATCGTATCGTTGGCCCAGAGCGGCTTGCGTTTCTCTATGGTCGGGTGGGACCAGGTAAGGCATCCGTTGCATGCGTCATCGTCTGCTCTGCCTAATGGACTTGGATTTTCGGGCATGTTTGCCGGCCTCATGGCGGGAAAACGCCTGCAGCCGGGCTGCCTCATTTCCCTGCCCGTGCCGAGTGCAATGTCCATCACGTCTGTAGGAGCACTCGTCCTTCTTCATCACCAGGTATGTGAGCTTGTGTTTGTGCCTGATTCCAATCCGACTTCTCGCTCATGTGCTTTAGCTTACAGGTGAGTGGGGGCCCTTCGCGGGTGTGGTGCCTAATTCGAACACCAACTCGGCATACGCCCTCGGCCATTCAAGACACGCAAGAATCAAGCGAACAGGTACGCGTCTTGTTTCGTTGCCCTTTCCTGCGGCGTCTATGATCCTCAACGGCAGGGCGAGGATCTGCATGGTGAGCTCGTCCTCTAGCAATGCACGGTGTTGCGCAAGGATGGAAATGCTCACTTCGCCTTTTCTAGCCTTTTTCGAACCAAGGCGCTGATGGGCATGGTCGTTGCACTCGGTACGTACGCTACGCGCTAGAACGCAATCCAACGAACTGGCTGCCTCTCTTCCTTTCAACGAAAGCAACCTAAGTTACTTCGCAGAGCTTACGCGTGTAGTAGCGATTTGTGGAGCGAGATTAGTAGTAGTTTTGTAGCGGACTTCATAGCTTGGGTCAACTTGTATGCACTTAGGGATACTTAATACCACTTGATTTCGCTCTGGGCCAGAGGAGGACCTTCTGATCCAGAGCCATCCAGAGAACCTTGGTGCGGCTTGAATCGTCTGGATAAGGCTTGCCAAGTGAGCGCAAGCGCTGTCAAGGTATCCAGAGAACCGGACAGATTGCTGATGTGCCGCAGATGGGCGAGCTTGCATATAGGGAGTTTGCTTCGATCACCGCTCACGTCTAGGCCAACCGTCCGATTGTACGCGGAGCGCATGGTCCGCGTACATACCTCGACATTCAAACCTGATCTCGGCCTTGCTCCCGTGCGCTCAGTGTTTTGACAGAGAAACATGAATGCGATCCATGGGGATGTCGGGGGCGAGTAAGGGGACGGCGTCATGAGCGGAGTAGCATCGCAGTTGAGTCGTTCACCGTGCTGTGGCGCTCATCTGCGGATTGCAAGTACGTCTGTCTGTCTTTGTCGTAGGACCAGTCCGATGTCGATGTCTCGACCTTCGTCACTATCACGCGTAATGTCACAGCAGGGTCACACCTGGTGGACTTCCTCAACGTACGCCGGCTTTCCGCCTACTCGGGACAGAACGCCTGTTTCCCGCAAAACACTTTCAAAGCCTCGTCAGCTGCGCTCATAATTCCCATCACAGAGCCACTCTTTCAACCCTGCTGCGAATGCGACCTGCATATGCTATTCGAGGCGCATCGCTGGGCTACCACAAGCTCAACAGCCCTCGAGAGACCGCCGCGGGCCACGCCCGGTTCTCCGCGAGCAATTTGAGCTATTACGATGAGCTCTATGTGAGTCGGTCCATTCTTCACTCACGACATGTTGTTTCATACTCGTAAGGCGATCAATTAGGAAGACCCTGTGCAAGCCATAACGCTCGAACTTGGCGCACGTACCGTCATGCCATCAGAGGTCGCGACCCATTGTTCTACCGCCTCTCGAGCATCCGTTACAAGTGCAGCGATGCGCAGCATATGCTCGAGATGTTCGTCCATAGACATGTCCAGCGAGCTCATGATCGCGAGTCAGGGGTCGCCCTTATGAAGAGGGACTTCGTGATAAGAGGGATGTGCTTGAGCGTGGGGATGGCGTCTGTGAGGTAGGCAGGGTCTCGGCGCCCTGGCCTACCCATGGCCGTGTTGGAATGTTCGTCAGATCTCTATCTTTCGAACGTTGGCAAGTAGCGTTGTCGAGTCGCCCGCGTTGGCAGGTGAGCAACAGCTTCAACGTTGTTCTGTCGCTCACCCTGCGTCCGAATCCTGTGCAATACAGCCACTTTCCTTGCACCACCGTGGTCTTTCGTTTCATGATCCTATATCCTTGCGTCTATCTTCCTGTCCAGCGTGCCCGCCATCTGTGAAGGTGGACGAGGACACAGGCGGCTGCATAGTCATGGCTGAACTTCTTCCCGGCTGCAAAGCTACTGTTTAGCAGCGGGACGTCTAGAGCCGAATTACTGGCATCAAGCGCCATCCTCAACCGTTCGAAGAGTCGAGTCATCGATGGCGGCTGCGAACTGCTGAAAGCCGTGCCTCGGCGCCTTGCGATGCTCTAGTGTTCTGATTCAAGGCGGGATAAAGACTCAATTGCGTTTCTCGGGTATAATTGGAACGTCCGTAAGGCTCTCACCCCCTTTAGACTAATCATACTCTATCTGACTTCCCTGCTCCACATTGCGCAGGCGCCATCGATATCATAATGCACTTTGTTCTTTGTCTTCTCGCCGGCCTATGTTGTATCTTTCAGCTGCAGTCCTTTATACCGCCGGCGTTCGCGTTGCAGTACGTCCTGTCGTCTTGCCGCTTTCTGTCAGGCAGTGCCACCTGGCGAGCAGCTAACTCATGTCTGCCTCTTCTCCAGTGTTTCTGAACGGCAGTCGGAGTTCATTGACGTGCTGTGGTCCGGGCGGCTACACGATCCGTTCCGCATCGCGCGGATCTCGCGGTCTGCCAACTCGCACGTACTGTGCGACTCGCCAAATGCGCTGTGGTCCCTGGTGCGTGTGTCCAAGCTCTACTCTTACCTTCTGATTTCCCACTCACCTCTCTCCATCTAGATGTGAGTACTTGCGTCTGCGGTCTTCCAGAAACCGCTTGTCCCTCGAGATGCATTCTCACTGGATCTTTGACGTTCCGTCACGCAGGGTCAGCCACGGACCCAGCGGCGCAACCTACGGCGTCGCGCACACGAACGTGAGCTTCACCTCCGAGGCGGGGGCTGCATCTGGCGAACAGCTACCCTCCCGTGCGTCCCGTCTCCCACCTCAGGCGTAGTATAGCATCCTGTTGACATCATGCCGATTTATACAGTGTCGGCGCGTCATCAACGGAGAAAAAAAGGGACTGGGAAGATCAAATTCAGCATTGTCGTCACGGATGCGGAGACGGCAAAGCGGGTAGACACCAAGTCCCCAGTGTTATTTACCAGTGATAGCCGTGAGTCCTTCCCGCTCCGAGCTGAGAGCGAGAGGCTAACACGACGCGGCAGACGTGCGAGCGTGTTTGTAGGCTAGAGCTTGCCTTGGGAGGGATTCAATCGTCACTCACGCTTAGACGAACCATCGGACTACGCAGAGTGCATGCCTCGATGTCCAAGCCCGAGCTTGGGTTCATCTCTATACGCTCAGGATTTCAACAGAGGAGCACGAGGGCGATCCGTAAGCATGTCTGGGGCAAGCAAGAGAATGGTGCATGAGCGGAGATGCTTCGGCGTTGAGGGAACAAGGTGCTGTGCACTCATCTGGGGTTCAAAGTACGTTGTCTTTGTCGTAGTACTTAGCCTGTGGTACTATGTATGCGTGATACGGTGCTTGCCGCCGCGGGGGCTGACTAAGCATATCGTAGCGCGCAGGCACTTTGTGCTTAGCGCTTATCTGAAGTTGACGGTCGCTAACGACGACGATGAGGGGCTCGAATTTTCTTGCTTTTGGACCTCTATACTCGCCTGGGATCTCTCGTATCAGTCTCTTCGAATAAAACCTTCTGCATTCACCTGGAGCATCGCCCACTCTAGCGGCCACAACTTACCAGCCGGACGCTGCTTTCGGAAATGACAACTTGCCTTCATCTCAGCCCTTGTCAGTTTGTATCACGCCGTCCTTGTCCTACTGGATATCGCGCATCTATTTGTTGCAAGCTCTTGGTGATTCCGGATCCTGGTTAGGTCGACGATGGTGGCAGGGCCCTGATCCAATCCTGGTGATCCTGTCTGCCCATTGGACGGTACTCCTCGGATGGTCGAATGTCCTCCCTTTCCGGAAGTACTTAATGTGTCGGGTCCCAACTATGGGTACGTTTCCTTATTGCTTGCTCTTATGGCGTCCCCATGCGTGACACATGCTGCGAAGCACCCAGCTACAACAACTGGAGCGATCCATCCGGTTTCCATTCTCGCCCGCCTTCGGGATGGTTGCTGAGCCAATTCTCACTCATATACGGACGTCATGTCGTTCTTTGGTCATAGTACTCGTCCTCTGGACTCCTCCGCTCAACACCTGCCTATATGGCGTCGCCGCCTCGCCCTATGTGTCTCCTACTGGGCGGTTGCTCGACGGAGAGCACTACCATACAGCCAACCATAATTCTGCCTCCAACGACGACCCTCTCCAGCGTTACTCCTACGCACGGTCATTCTTCAGCGACATCTAGTTCGCTACCCTCTTCTTCCTCGCTGGTGGTCCCTGCTCTGCCTTCCATCTCGAGGTCTAGTCTTTCACAGTCGTCAGCGTCCCTACAGGTGAGCTCAACACCTTTAGACTGGTTCACAAGAACCTAGTCCTATTCAAGCTACTCAGCAGACGTCTACCACGGGCCTATCCCTCGGCGCGCCTGCAGCATCCGCATCCGCAACCGCTCCCCCTATCTATCTCTGCCACTGCACAAGCACAGGAACGATTGTGGGCATCGCGATCGCGGCCGCGGCGGCTGCAAGTGTGCTCACAATGCTGCTTCTCTTGTGCATATTGCGGCGCAACGGTCGACCCGCGTCAAAGGACGCGCGCCGTCTGGCGGGTACGTTCTTTAGTCTCACCATCTCAGTTGTCCAAGCTTCGTTTGACGTTGATTCGTGGCGACAGATTCCTTCCCCGAATCGAAGGGCCCCAAACCTTCGCCATCGAGTATGCGGGATACCGTGATACTGATCTCGCCCAACCGCGAAACCCGGTCAGTCTCTGTGGGTGCCGAAATACGAAGATCCTCCGAATCGGTGTACTCCCAGGACTCCCGCCATGGCAGTAAGCCTTCCCCCTCTCTCCTCTCTCCTCCCGTTTCTTTCGCACCCCTCCCCTCGACGCGCTCATTCGTGCGCACAGTCCCAGGAGGCGCCAAATCCAAGCCCGACCGGCAGCGGCGCATCTCCGCGCCGCAACTCCCCGCCATCAACATCAGTCCGCTGCTCTCCCTCCCCTCCCCACCCGAGCCCAAGCCCATAAACCAACGCCGGATGTCGTGGTCCAGCCTCCATCTGTCTCCGTCCTCTCAGGCGCAGCCGTATGTGTACCGATACCCGTACGCGGGTTAAGGGGACATGTTGCGGGGAAGCGGCGCGCGCAGCCTCGCCAGCTCGAGGATACCATCTGTCATTGGAAGCTTCTCCGGATCCGATCGCTTAGGGCTTCCAAGCTTGATCGAGGTCGCCGCAGACGCGGACGTGTGGACCAGGACGGTGGCGCCTCCTAGGTCTCTGATGCCTTGAGAGGCGCCTCGGACGCTGTTCCCGCTCGTGGTCGGTGATCTACGTACACCTGTTGTTGAGTCCCCGTCGTCGTCGTCGTCGTCGTCATCGATGCGCGGAGCGTGGTGCCAATGCTTCGTCCTCGAATGCATGGTTCTGGATTCTTCGTGAGTGCTACAGCCATTATACATACTTCGTTCATTGCTGTTTTTTCTTGGGCTTTTTGTGCGTCGATATCGCGCTCGCTTCTTCGTTGGGCATTGTATCACTAGCCGTTCCCTTCCTTTGCATACCACGTCGGACTATATACCTTACCATCTAGACCATTCATATGCGCACCCTCTTTCAATTGAACACAGTTAGAATACAAGCCCGTTCGAACGAGCGCGATCTGCACGGCAACTTCATGGCGGTCGACAACTCAGAAGTCACGACCATCAAACTATTTCAACTAGCAGCGCTTCCCGGAACCGACCTAATCTCATAGTACGTCCCCTTCCCGTTCGAATTCAACGTGTGTACGATTTACTCCTGTCAGTATACAGAGCATCCTCTCCCTCCTCACCTGGTTGTCTGTCGAACTCGCTCTTTATTACCGAATATCGCGGCTGCCCACGTCAAGGGTTGGCGGCCATCCGACCACCACGGCATATAGGTCCGCAGCTGTCTCTCCCGCATACCGTATATCACACCATATGCATACCTAACTTGTATTGCATATAGGAGTGCATCGCTTCATCAAGCCAAACGTGGTACGCTCGGAGGATATGAAAGTATTGCGTCGACTTCATTTCGACATGGTAGAATTCGAAGGGGCAGATGTAAGTACTCTGCGGCTTTCAAATATGCGCATGTCGGCGAGTCGACAGATTCATGGCAGTCTGTGGCAGCGAACCTCGGCGGCCGTATACCTGGAGTGTTTTCGCCGGCGTGCGCAGACATAAAAAGCTGATCCAGGCCGGGACGCAGCGAGTCGTTTTCTACCCACTACCGCCTCGATCCTTACCCGCCACGATGAAACCCCTAGGATCTGTTCCTCTCGTTGTCGCCTTCATGGGGTCCACCTATGCTGCGGAGGTGCTCGATATCTTTCCGCCGTGCGTATCGAGTTCGTATCGTCCTATGGATCTCTCTGACCTCTCGCACCAGAGCTGCGCTGGTCGAATGCAGCAGAGCGGTGATTAACTGGGACGGAGGAGAATGTGAGTCTATTACTACTTCATAATGGACAACTTCTTGTTCACAGGCCTAACGCATCTGCTACAGCGCCGTATGTTCTGGTCAGTATCCTCGCTCCGAGCAACACCCTCCCCTTAGCTCCCTGAAATTCAATGTATCTGAATGAACGCCTTTTCGTCTAGTCGTACGTCCATCGTTTAATCCCCTACTAAGCCACCTAATTATTCACCTATCGGTCCAATGCTCGCTTCGATTATAGTGGCTTCGCAAACAATAACCTAGTCTTCTCCGAGAGTGACATCGAAGACAAAAGGTTCGGCTGAGAAGTGAATGTTCCCGTTGGTATGTCGCCTGTTGAACATCTTCCGAGTTTATCAGATGCTCATCTGTCTCGCTCGCGACAGGGGAGAGCGTGTTCTTCTGCATCCAGTCTTCAGGCGGATGGAGGGCGCAGTCGGCCCTATGGTCGTCCAACCCGCCAGTACGTCTCCGAGCGCTCAAGTCTATAGTCGGCATCGATCTGTATGCTGACCTTCTCCTCTCTATCAGGTTTCGACTGCCTGGCCGGCTAGGCCTAGAAGCACTGTGCTGACGTATAGTCGGGCGGGGAGCCTTGCGCACAGCTGATACACTGTAAAGCACCGACGATAGTGTGGGCTCGCGTACAAGCTGCCCGAGCGGTGGTCTAGCGAATACTACACAACCTCCATCGCGCCCCACTCCAAGACCCTAAACAGCGTCTCATCCCACGCATCCTCGTGCACCCCCACGACACCCGTCCAGTCGATACTCCCCGCGCGCGCGCGACCCTGCTCCCACGTCGCGGACAAGGCGTCGTCGGCGTCGAGACCACGAAAGAGCATGAACACGCGCGTCACCACGTCCGGTTTCGGCTCAACGTTGAGCTCAGCCGCGCACGCGTACGCCACTTGAGGGATGAACCGAAGCGCGATAAACGGCTTCTTAGAGAGCCTCGGGAGCCAGTAGCTGATGAAGTCATTACGGGCAGCGCTGTGCAGAGAAAGTGACTTGAGGGTGCGATCGACGTAGGGAGAAGGTCGGAGAGGGCCAAAACGACGGTGGTCTGGATCTCTGGCGTCAGCGACGGGTGAGCGGGGTCGAAATGGCCGTCTAGAACTGAGAACTGATGTGATAGAACCGACTACGCCTAGATCGGTGGGATACCAAGTGGGCGGCTGACGATCAGCCCCCAGAAGAGGCATGACGACTCGAGCCCCGAATGGGGTTGCACAAGTGTTCCATCTGGACGCGCGGACACCGACCAGGTTATCGTGATGGTGTCGCTAAAGAGTCCGTTTTCTCCTCGCTTGACTTCTGTCTGGGGTCGTGTAGACGCGGGCAAAAAACCATCGGGGGCTAAGGCGGACGGTTAATGCGGAGGAGTGAATAATGACGGGGGGAAGAGATAAACAGCACCGGTGTAGGTCCTCACTAGAAAGAGTGTGGATCCATGTACAATGTTGTAGTGAGAGAGCGGGTGCCAGTGTCCGTCTTCAAGCAGCTGTCCGCAGAAAGTGAGCTTGGGTTGACCCGGTTCTACGATTATCGACCAGCCTTCAAAAACCAAGAGGTTTTCTACCCTCCGTCTTAGTTCAGTTCTTGACATTGAGGGGCGCTGTCATGATATCCATCTGACTCTGAGCAACAGACTCTCGGTTCGGATTAATCCACAAAGGGAGTCGGAGAAAGCCGGGTGCTCATAAATCAATCGAGCGCTCGATACGGTCGATACGTCATCTATAACACTGCTCGTCCACCACGTTCCGTCTCAATATTCCACCCAATCCAAGTGTACCACTACCGTGCTACTCGAGCAATATGTCCGCCATCATTCACTTCATGTTCAATATGCAGCCACATTACCACCATGTCATGCTCGATGCTCCGTACGAAACCATCACCGTCAAGGTCGTTCTAGACGAGGCATACAAGGCCCACAAGTCTGTACGAGTCTTAGCTGGAGAGCCCGAGTGCCCGCGAGAGAAGTTTCAACTCCGTTACATTGCGGAGGAGGTGAGTAATCTTGTCTCGGTCACGTGAGATGTTGCCCAATGGATAACGCGACTATATGCGCAAATTGTCACGGTCGCAGAGCGATGGATTTTCCATACCGCCCGATGGCGACCAAGACAAAGTCCTTGAGCGTGCCCTCGCTTGGTATGAAAACAAGGGTCACTTCCTCCAGTCTACTTGTATTGGTCCACACGAGTCCACACTTGTCAAATCCATTGTCACCGCGCCGGACACTGGGGTAGTTCGATTGTATGTGATCGCGGCAGCGGGTACGCAACATCGTTGTTACTATTACCTATTCGACCATGTTATAACCCTCATTTCATCTTCAGATGTCACTCCTACCCTCTCGACCGCCGAAGCTCCGCCGCTACTTGCCAGTAAGTCATCCATTCGTAAAGTTGAGGCACCGTCATGAATCTCTGGCATTTAGAGCGCAGGCAGTACATCGCGGAGTCGGAGGCATTATTAGCCTCAGGTGAAGCAACATCCCCACCCAATGATGAGGACGCACAGTCCTCAGCCCCATACCACAGAACCCAGAGTCGCTACCCTAATCTTGGACCTTGGGCCCCTTTTCACGAGCCAGTTTTTGCATTCGCGTACAGTTCCCTCTACGGCATGCTACCTGTCAAGCCCGACACGCGACCTCTCGATGAGAACTTCGAGGTGCTGGATGCCGATGCGTTCGATCCCCTCATATGTGTCTCCAGGATGATCGAGACCTTGGACGAGGTAAAGCACGCCCCGGACAACACATGCATTGAGGCCCTTTCAAAGCTACTCCGAGGGCTCTTCGATGATCCAACACTTGAAGTGAACGCCACGCAGATCACAGAGGGGGGACATCTCTCGACTGAGCTAGAGATTCGCGGAGAATGCCAGACTGTTCACGGGTTCCCTGCCCTCTATGTCATAGGAAAAGTCAAGCTGCAGCCAGGCTTTTGGAAACAACGTGAAGTAGAGGGTTTTGTCGCGTACAAGCACGCACTTGTGGGATCCAAAGTAAGTCATAGCCGGTCCTCGTGTCTCCTTGTATCTCATATCCGTATTGCTCTAGTACGCTGCTGTCCGCGAGATGACATGCTGTCCATGTCTGATCATCGCGATAGAGGGTTACAATGTGCAGTTCTATGCGGCATACGTCAGCGACGTGGCGTATCACGTCCGACTTTGTGAAATTCCACTACTAGACTCTTGGTCCTTCGCCGGGGGACCGCGTGGCGAGTGCTCAAACGCATTCAAGTTGCAGATCATCCGGAGGACCGCGCAAGAGTTGCGCAGGGCATACTCCGATGTCCACACTGGCTCCGCTATCCCCAACGCCCCCCACCTGTTTCCCTGGTACGCTAGGTTCCCCATCCCGGAACTTCCGTTCCCTCTCTACCTCGTCGATCGTGTCCCGGTCAGCCCTTGCTCCATCTTTCCAGTCGATGTGTGGAATCCCTGGCTCCACTTCACCGGCTTTATCCCGAAGGTCGACGGGACCCGACATCCGGTGCATGTCGAATTCATCAGCGACCAGGGATATTGCGTGAAGGCGCATCGTCTCCTCGCTGAACACGAGCTCAAAGGCAAGCCCATGCCCCTCGCCCCTAGCTTCACCTATCGCGACTTGTTCCCCGACATGAAGATGGTCATCGTGAGTACCCTGGAGGGCAACACGCTCGAGCATCTCCTAGCGTCCGGCGCGACGGTGTCGCGGGATGACCTCAAGGACGTCTATACCGCTGTCCGCCTGCTCCATCGGCACGGCTTCGTCCACGGTAACATCCGTCCATCGAACGTGATCATACGGCGCCCGGACCCAGGCGACCTGGACGGCACCACACGGTCATACCTTGTCAACTTCGACTTGGCGGGGAAGGTAGGGAAAGCCAGGTATCCCAGCTCTAATATGCTCAACAGCAACATCCGCTGGCCAAGCCACGTGTTTTTTCTGGTCAATAAGCCAATCACGAAGCGCGACGACTTATTCATGCTGAAGAACCTGCTCCCGCCGGGAGCGGGGACAAAAACCGAACATGACGCCCCCACGACAGCTGGTGGCCTCGAGGCGCACGAGTGGCAGACCCATGAGGAGGAGGCGGAGGAGACGGAAGAGATCGCGGCGACGGACTCGGACGACGAGTCATCTGCAAACCGGGATGCCATTTGGTCTGCGCTCGGGATTATCAAGGACGGGAAGGCTGCGGATTTCGGGAGGACTGGGAGTGCTCACAAGGCGGTGTACCCCGTCGATATCAAGTCCGACATCGTGTGGCAGCGCCCCGCGGACGAATTTCGTTGCCAGCCCATCACTAAGCCTCACGACCAGTTTATGCTTGACCAAACGCTCTGCAAGCTCCTCAAGGGGTATGCCGGGGACGAAGGGCGTGGCGAGGATTCAGAGGATGGCGGTGGTCTCAAGCGCAAGCTTGAGTCGAATGATGCGGGGTGAGCATTCTACGGGGTCAAAGAAACACAAGCCGAACGACGACTCTGAAGACGAGGAGGACAAGGCAACGTTGGAGTGAGGATGCCACCGATGGCCCGTTAATGAGGTGACGGGTTCGGTCGGTCTACGAGACACAACGTGTACGATATCCGCTGAGCGCACGTGCCTCCCCTGTGTATTTGTATTCTCAGTCGAATGTACGTACAATACGTGGGTGACGGACCCACAAGACAATCACAGAACCTCCATCGCGCCCCACTCCAAAACCCTGAACCGACTCTCCTCCCAGGCTCCCGCCCCTACACCGACGACCTTGACCCAGTCCACCTCCCCGACACGAGCGCGCGCGGCGGACCACATCGGGGCCTCAGCTTCCTCTGCGGAGACACCGCGGAAAAGCATGAACACGCGCGTCACAGTATCCGGCGCGGGACGGACATCGAGCGTCGCCGCGCGGCCGTACGACGCCTGGGGGAGGAAGCGAAGCGCGACGAACGGCTTCTTCGCGAGCTTCGGCAGCCAGTACGTGATGAAGTCGTTTCGTGCTGAGGTGTGGAGCGACAGGCTTTTCAACGCCTTGTCGAGGTAGGGAAAGAGCTCGGTGAAAGGAAGAAGGACGGCCATCGGGGTATCGCAATCGAGCACGGGGTATGCGGGATCGAAGCACTCCGTGCGAGCATCGATTGCGCGAAGCGGCGGGCTGGGTGGAAGGGTTCTGTTGGATTCTGCTTCCCAGAAGAGGTACGAGAGCTCGAGGCTCGTGTCCTTCTCGATAAGCGTCCCGTCGGGCTGCGCGGATACCGACCAGGCGACGCGCTGGTGACCGTTCTCCAGTTGCTTCGAGGCGGCAAGGAGGTACACGTGCGAGAACGACCATTGTGGGACGAGGGTTACAGAGATGCGCGCGTCGGGGATCGGGGTCGGAGGAAAGAGATAGATGACAGGCTTTCCGCCCCGAAGCCGTAGCGCGAAGTGGATGATGCTTCCCCCGTGAATGTCGTAGTCCGACAGTGTGCGGAGATCCTCAAGCTGTCGCCCAGCAAAGATGAGGCGCTGCTGATCCGGAGGGACAGTTCCCTTGTTGTGAAGTCTCTCCTTGAGGCCGTGGATGGTGTCCGAGGAGCGGCACTCAACCACATACCACTTGCCGGTCCGCCTGTTGATGTCGTGCCATATCGTTAGTATCGAATCGAATGGTCTCTCATCCGGAGGCGTAACATAAACTCACGTGAGGACCCATACGAACATCCCGACGGGCGTCGTGACGTGGGACGGCGGAATCATTGAAGGAGGACCGTAGTCGGGTGGATCTTCGGGACAGACATGCTCTACGATGTCCGCATCGCTAGCATTGATCGAGCCCTGAGCCTCCGGAGGGGTTACTTCTTGTCTCAGTCGGGAGAGCGTCAGAGTGGTGCCCTTGGGAAGAATGCCCAGGATGTCGTTGGTAACCTCGAGCTCTTCGCTGTCTAGTGTAGCCAGCAGGACTAGCTCAGACTGCACAGTAGCGCCGAGCCCGAAGTGTTGGGAGGCTTTCTGGATGATGCTCTGTGCATGATAGCCGTGAACTCAGTACGTCGTGGACTTGATCGGACATCTCACCTCCACGGAAGCATTTGTAAAGCCTGCGGTGCGCGATTGCCACTTGACGCGGACTATGGCACCCGATGAAGAACCCCCAGAGAGTGCTTTGAACATTTTGCGTGCTGTTTTGGGAAACGGGCGTATCGATAGGAGCCGATGAACCAGGCAATGAGTCCGGATACCGAATCTGCGAGGGGTTTTCTCTCGTCTGGACCCTAGGGGCAAAAGCCTGTTAGATTACTGCATCCACATCCACGCTACAAAGGTGTAAACTCTACCTTATATCGTGAATAGTGGTCGCCTCAGGGGACTGGGTAAGAGACGACTCTCTTTCCACGTTGCGGTCCCATTCAAATGTCCGGGCGCTTGGAGGAGGCTGTGGTCGGACGCCACCAACATCGATAACGTCGACGCACAGCCTCCCCTGGCATTGACATTTGCGAGACAGAGAGGCGAGGACCCGTGGCTACTTTGAATACAGTGTGCGAAACAATATGCACGGCATTTGGGCTCTGAATGGCGGTCATTTGACGTCAATGAGGCAGCACTAGTCCACTGAGGAGATGTCAGTAACCATTGCACTCATAACGAGGCGTCACGACTGCATACACTCTGCCTACAGCACTGGCAGTAGAATGCACCAAACCGTCAGCAGCTCCTGCACCATCAAGGTTCCATCGAAGGCCGAAGCGTTGAAGCGTTACACGTCCTAGCGCCGGGGCGGCCACGCAATCCACACGCCAGATGACACGGGGCTTAGTTTCGTCGTTCAGCGATATGACCACTGACAGGGAAGCTATCGATATTCAGCGTACGGCGGAGGCAGTACAGTGCCCACATCGCTAGAACCTCCGCATTCGTCGTCGCCGTGCTCCGATGTCGGATGAAGCCAACCACCAGCGAGGCGAACCCCTCCGTCCGTCTCGTACTGAACGGCTTGCGCGGTCCCATCAGCCGCAGACACTCCGTGCCTCCTGACTCCTGGAAGGTCATGATTCCGGGCTTCGCGCGCTGCCTGACGCTTCGAGATGCCTGAGCCCGGCTGGACGTTCGAAGGATCTACGGGAGATGAACGTCAGCGGCCATACAGGCGCGAGATCAAAGAGAATCCGCGAACCTTCCCGTTCAGGAACCCTACCCGCGTCCCTCGTATTCGCATTGGCCACCAGCGAAATGGTACTCTCCCCGGGTAGTCGCGGAAAATGGGGGAGCGACGCCTCTGCCATCGCTGGGGATGGCGGATCGCTGAGGTCAATCTCTGAAAGACCGTGTTATCGACACGGTGCAGACCTCAGTATAGACATACGTGAGAATGCTTATGCAACGTACCAACGACGTGTTTGCCCCGGTGGCGCCTGCGCCGCAGCAACACCAACAGCAAGCCTACGATAATGACAACACAAACCGCCCCGACGGCGATCCCGATCTCCGCCCCAAGCGTCAGACTAGGTCCCTAAGGAGAGTTCGTATGAGCACACTTGGCTCGGTCAAGGACGGCGTGCACAGCTCCAGACTCACCGAATGTTGGGGAGTACCAGTCGCGGTGACCGTCTGTGTGACGCCGAGAGAGCTCGCTAGCGAGCTGAGCACGGATGGAGGAAGCGAGCATGGGTCGCCCGGGGCGAGACAGTTTTGTTCCACGGAAGACATGGGGGTGGATCGGCGAGGAGCATGAGGAGCAAGAGGGAGGAGACTACTGAAAAAAACCGGCAGTCGTTGGAATCGCTATTGCTTCCACTTGGGCGCCCCGGGCGATGACGGGCGGTACGTCGCTGCGGGCTTGCTCCAGTTGCTATGGAATTGCAGCGAGGAGGGTAATACCTGGAAAGCAACCCTTGCGAGCGATGAGGAAGCATTTAAGCGGAAGCAGTCGGCAGAGGTTTTCGGACCTCACCTTGCATGTGAAAGCGTTGGACATCGTCAGCTCCCGTCCCAGAACGGGAGCTAAGCTTCCCTATCGTGAACGCGATAGGAGGAGTCGTCAGCGCGACGGCGAGACCTGGCGAGACGGCGGCTGGTTGGAGGGCGAAAACGAACGGCGCCATGGACCAGAAGCGGAGGTGCAGAGGTCGCTGCTCCACATGACACAGTCCGCTTTGGAGAGCTGAAGGAAGACTTTCATTCGTAGATGTGTTTTAGAATGCACGTGTAGTGTGTGCATACGCATATATCCAAGGGATAATACTCACCAAGTAAGCACTAGCCGACTTCGCCCCAACAGATTCACCGCATACAACTTGGCATCCAGCGTCGGTAGAGCCCTTCTCCTCGACTATGCCGCTGCTTCCCTCCTACTAACGAAGGGCCTCATCGAGAGAGCATTTCGAGGCCTGTTCTCCTTTGGTACGACTCCAAAAGATGATCAACGAGAACGCACCTGGTACTCAATGCCATTACGGATAGTCCACGCTTGACGCTCTTCCAGTGTTCAAAGAAACAGCAATGCTTCGAGGATGCTAGCACCAACTTAGTTGCGCATATCTCCCCAGGGAGACCGCGTAGACCGACGGCGTTCCAGGCATGTTGTTCTCCCTCAGTGCCAACGGCGACAGCTGTGCATCATGCCACCGCTCGATTTGCCTTGCAGTTCTTCTCTAAACGAGCTCCAGGACCAATGGCCAAAATGAATGTGAAAATCCCTTCGTAGCATTCTATGTACATCCCAAGGCTGCCAGGATGCATTAGCAATGCACATGCCGAGGTCATAATGAGCCAACTACGCACCTTGGATCCAATGTACCCTCCTCTGTCCCATTCAAGACGGTCCATGCATCATCCTAAAACATGTATGCGCCGATCAAAACCTTCAAGTTCCCTAAGATCCACCAGACTGATTACGAGTCGGCGAGATTCCAGTGAGACATGGCGAGAGACATGAAGTCGTAAGGATATTCCATGCTTCAAACGCAGAAATACGGAGCTCAGACACTGATGCTAGCGAGGGCGGGTTGGACAACCAAGTTATACTGTGCGATTAGGGAAGTTTGTGCAACGAAAGCAACTTGGGGCCGCGTTGTGCAACGTGGCAAGGGACAGTGGGCGTCTCGTTTTCCTAATGCAGTGCTGACGTCAGCGCTTGATATGTCGGGAGCGCGCGCGACGTTTGCACCAACTCAACTGGTTGAACCTCTTCGCCTCGCCGACCACAGCCATCCGTACGTAACACTCCTCGCATGCGCACTCATTTGTCACAGCTTGATATAGATGGACCCGAATGCCGATTTTCAACGTCATTCCAAGTTCTACTTCCCCAATGGTGATGTAGTCCTCGCCGTCAAGTCCGTATCGCGACCGGAAGATGGTCCCCGAAAGTACCAACTATTCCGTGTCCACAAATTCCTCCTTGGTCTCCGCTCTCCCGTGTTCGCCAACCTCTTTGCAGACGGGGACGCAGATGCAGACACGCCCGACTCGGACGCGTCGTATGATGGGGTGCCGCTCGTCGAACTTCCCGGAGACAACCCGGAGGATTTCGTACTCCTCCTCAGTTGCTTATATGAACCAGAGACGTGAGTTATTCTAACACATATATTCCATGTTCCGTCCTGTTCATGCTTCTGTTGAAGTTCCCTGATCTTTCGACGGCGCGATCCCAACACCCCTATCGCCATCAGCGGCGTCCTCAGGCTAGCCGACAAGTACCTCATCGAGCCTTTGCAAAAGCGACTTATAAAGCAGGTATGCGACGACTGGCCGACAACACTTCTCGACTGGGACATCCAACAGGGGGAGATTATGGCGGCCGCGAGGTCGATCTTCCCTCCCTCAGGACAGTGCGTCGACCGCCCGTTCTCGGACCTTATCCCCGAGCCAGCGTCCGCCATAGTCTTCGCCCAGGAATTCGGGTGCCCTGAGATCTTGCCGATGGCATTCTACCGCCTCCTTTCTATCGACGTAAAGAACGACTGGAGTGTCCGCGATTCGGCAGACGGTAGTTGGAGATCAAGCTCTCGACTCGCGAGATGGGACCTCCTGGACAAGGACAACCTCATGCGGTACCTCCACGGCCTCCGCGAGGTCGACAAGTATGACCCGCACATCAAGATGTTCATGTGCGACGACTGCTGGCCGTACGACACGGAGTCTCAAGCTACCGGCACGCCCTGTCTCCGGTACGTCCAGTGTTTGGTCAGCGGGGCTAAGGAAGGCATACATAGGCGCGACCCTCTTCGCTGGCTGGCGGACTTGATGGAGCACGATCTGTCGCAGAAGTATTTTCCGAAGGGTCTGTGCAACGAGTGTAGGAACATCCTCTACCACGCGGTACCCAAGGAACGGCAGAGGATCTGGCGCGAGTTGCCGAAGTGGTTCCAGCTTGAGTAGGTACGAGTCATATTTACTTGTAGCTGTATGCGCAGCACATCTGCTTCTTATGTGTCCGTCTTTCTCGCAACTAGCTCATGCACACGAGTTGTGCCAAGGCGGAAGCGAAGTATCATGGTGGCGGTATCTATGGTGCGTCCCTCGACGCACTCTTCCAACCCTTAGCCTCGCTCGCCCACCGATTCGGTCCTACATTTGCAACCCAGTTTTTGTGGTTCTTTGGTGGTGGCCGTTGTTGTCACGGCCCGTGGACTTGAACAACTCGGGGCATAAACGTACCCGTCAGTCGAGTACTAGTTGGACATGTCCCGTCGGAACGGCGGCAGCCATGCCATCGTGACCCCAAAACCGCTCGTGGGCGCCGTCTTCTGTATGCATGCACTATGCCTTCGCTTCCATGCCCAACACCGAGTCAATGGGCTTCATGGGTCTCACACGGCGTCCAAAGTGCGCTCGGAATCTTCTCCTAGACCTAATACTCTTTCGCCATGCCATTCACTATGTCGGGAACGCAGATACGCGTGGCCTGGGGAAGATCGTCAATTGCAAGCGGCTGTGCTGCGCGAAGAGTTCAGCGACGCGGGCGCGGAGCGGTGGACGAGGCAATACAGCGCGCTGTGCTGACGGCCAGCCTGACGGTATCAATACCAATACTATTGGTGAAGGGGCCCCGCGATACGTACAAAGTATATGTTCTCCGCGTTAACCTCTCGATCACAATACAACGCATGGGTGATAGAGACTGGACAGCGATTACAAAATCTCCGTCCCATCCTACTGCAACGCTGCAACGCTCTGAACATGTTCTCGTCACAAAATCCCGGCTTCATGCCAACAGCTCTGGCCTAGTCCCCCTCTCCGACGCAGGCTCGGGCCCGGGGCAGCGGCTCATATCTGATGGTCCGCATCCTCAAGCCTCAGTTATGACGTCGCAGAAGTGCATGAACACGCCTGTTGCGACATCTCGAGGCGCGCCAGTGCGCCGTCGATATTCAGACCTCCCTTAATCCGGTCCTCGCACCCCACGCCCACGGGTTTCTATGGAGCTCAATGTGGTCTACAAAGAACGTCGAGGGTAAGCGAAAAATGGTATTCTAGGTAGGAAGGATGGTGGAGATAAAAGAGCGACAGAAATGAATCGTACGCCGTGCCATTGCAGGCTCAACACAAGTCTGTCTTTTGTTGTAGGATCTAACGAGAATACAATTTCCGTTCGTACTCAGCCATCGCAGCGGCACCTTGAAGTCGATCCATCGCTTCCGCGCCCCGACTCGGACTCTGACAATGACCCATATGAAAGGTCGCACTCATTCAACAGAAGCGTGGAGTGTGATGAGGGTCACGGCCGTGGTTTCTGTACCGTATTCAGGAAATTATCAGGTAACAGAATGGATGAAAATGCACGTACCACATTTCCCCGAAATGTGAAGAATACGGTGGCGGCAACATGGAGCTCTCCGACATGCTGTCTTGGTCGGGGTCGTCTGACATGACTACCTCCCCTGGTCTCCCTCCAGCTAGCCTCACACCTCCATCCGTTTCGTGTCGTTGGTCCTTACGGCGTTCTACCCCTCGACCAGAGACCGGCTTCGGGAAAGTTGGAGCAGCGCTGGCCTCCGGTCGTCCCTCAACATCATTCGTTCCTTCCGATGTTGTTCCAGTGTGGTTCCTGGACCTTACTTGACTCGGAGTCAATATTGGAAGACTTTTCTCAGCTGTGACACCTCCAAGAATGTTTGCTCTATGGGACTGAGGTAGCTCTCGAGCGCAAGCTTGTGGACTCGCATCGAGGGCGGATGCCCCGAGAGATATCGAGCCACCTGTCGGACGAATACCTGAGTGTTGAATGTACGCGATCTTGCCGAATGCACTTACTGTTTGCCTGTGTTTCTACATTCTCGACCATCGCTGGCCCATTTCGATCTCCACGGCTGACGAACGACTGCGATGTGCCTATGTGGATGATGTAGTAGATACCCACAAGTGCGTGGGGACCCGGGTTCGACAAGATCAGCATTCAGAACACAAGTGAGGCGGCCCAAATACTATTAAGGGGCACGAACCTGTGAATGGGTCTGTGTGTCCTATCGGTTCCCTGTTTCTGCGTCGTTTAACGCACAAGAACGATGCCACAGCCAGAAGAACTGCAGCAGCGCCAATCCCGACTGCCATGCCAATGATAGTGCCCGTGCCGAGACCGTGTTTGCTAGGAAATAGGGCCGAAGTGGGTGCCGGTGCGGGAAAGGTCGACGTTCCAACGAAACCTCCGGAAGATGAGGAGTCATGTGCGCTTGTTGCCAGGGTCGGTACAAGTCCATTGGATGGGATCAGAGTAGTGCTAACTTCTGAGGTGGAAGGAACGTTGGCATCGAAGCCCGAGGTCCCAGCCCCATTGCTAGAAGCGGACAGTGAAACCTTGTTCTGGGATTCGGTGCTAGAAGTGGTTTCAGCCTTTGTGCTACCGGGAGTGGTGGCGCCGGGGGCACTGGTTGACTTCGCGCTCCTGCCAGCGCCAGTAGAACTCGCGGTAGACGTAGTAAAGGTAGAGGTACTAGAACCACCGGATTGTTCATCGTCCAAACAGCTGCTGCTGGCTAGAGGGGCAAAGTCAGAGGAAGGCAAGCACGGTGGAAAGCAGTATAAACATACAGCCAGAGTGGATAGTGCCCGGAGCACTTTGAGCAACTTCGCCCTCTGCGTCAATGAGCTCAAAGCCAACGGAAATTCCCGAGGAGATGTTGGTGCTCCACATGAAGGAAGTGCCGGTAAGGCCAGAATATTGCTGCAAAGCTGTAGCTCCAGGAACACCACCAGGGTTGATCCTGAGCGGAAAGTCAACCAAGGGCCCGGGTGAGCGAGTTACTTTGCTAGACTGGAGCCTGGAATACGAACGACTAAAAGATTGATAGGTTACACCCTATGTTATCAATCATGGCATGTTCTAAATTGCAATAACTGCTTACCAGGAAGAAGGGTGCTGGTGCTATATTAGAGATACGGACGTATGGTTCAAAATATAGATTTACTCACCTTGACCGCCAATCCAGGTAATCAGGCTTGGGACACACTGCGCAAGGCCTACACTAGGGTAGGGTTAGGGGGCACAAAGAACACTATTGGATTGTCCAGAATACTTACGGCGTGTTGATCTGGAACTGAGCATTTACGGCTGCAATGAAGAGGGCAGCGATGGCGAGGCGGGTAGAGAGCAACTGCATAATGGTCAGTGGGTGGACATACGATGAACAGTGCATGCCAGGGGAAGAGGATAGAGATGGGCCCGGGGTAGGGGTGCGAGTGACCGAAGTGATGGGTGAAGTTGGGCAACTGGGGGTTTGCTTAGATTTGGGGAGACTAGAACTCGTGTCGTGGACGCAGGAGGAGAGGCCAGAACTGTCAGGAGAACTCTTGGTATTAGCTGCATGTCCCGTCGAAGACTTCAAGTTGGCTTGTGTCCGTCACATTACACGTACATAGGGTGGAGATATTCGGAGGAATGGATTGCAGGAAGAAGGCGAAGTGCGTGCTGTCCGAGAGTTACTCTGCCAGTTTATGGGTATCTGCTATCCGGAAGAGGGCTTGTGCAAGTAATGTCGAAGCCAGAGCAAGAGTTGCAACGGAGTTGCGTGTGGCGGCGAAATATTAGGGTCTCTGGTGGTGGAAGGAATATTTCGGTCAGGGAAGCGAACTTCACGATGGGGAGAATCGGGACGTTCACAAAGTTGAATGTTGTGGATACGGAAGGATATTACAAGACGCAACTACAGCGGTTATCAATGCGCCAGACAGTGACAGATAGATGGGAAGAGACCGTTCGACTGATTGATTTGTGTATAGTTGCACGGAGGCCGGCGCCGGGAAGTTGGACGCCCTTCAACACCCACCCCAGGCTGCCAGACCCCTGCATGGGCATTTCATTAGTATCCCAGACTCGCAATACGTGATGCACCATACCTGATAAACACTAGAACCCGTGTCGTATCGTGTCCAGGCCAAGATACTACTATCACGAGGGAGCTTCACGCGGCCTGAGCTTTCGAATTCTGTGCTGCGAATGGAAGGCGTCTATTTATCGTCGGTTGCTAAGCCACGCAAAGTCTTTGATGATACGGAGGCCCGTCGGAGGGTATTGACGATTCACCGGAAATTCGTGGAAGCCTGTCTTGCGTAAATGTGCACGATTCCCGTACCTTGATACTAGCCTCGTACTGAGGACCCACAATGTGCATTCAAGCCTTGTTCGCCTATGTTAGTACCACTCGCAACGCATCGTTCCTCAAGTGTTTCCGTTGATGATCAAATGCGACAGTACTACGATGTGGACGGTCCTCCGCAGCGTTCCGACACTCGACAACAATGCAATACATGGGTGACGGAGACTCGAACTCGAAGACAATCACAAAACCTCCATGGTACCCGGCTCCAACACGCTGAATGGGCTCTCGTCGCAAGCCCCCAGTCCCATAGTACTCTCAACCGTAGCCCAGTCTACCTCTCGACCCGAGTGTGCGCCGCAGCGCTAGTCTCCCCTAGGCAGACAATACGGTCTATGGAGGGGGGGAGGGGACGGCCGAATATACCGCAGGGGAAGAGCGTGAACACGTGTATTACGACGTCCGGCGCTGGCAGGACCTCGAGGCGCGTCACCCGTGGGAGGAACCGCAGGGCGACGAACGGGTGCTTCGCGAGCTTCAGCGGCCAGTACGTGATGAAGTCATTACGTGCAGTGCCTTCAGCACAGCGTCGAGATAGGGGAGGAGCTCAACGAGTGGCAGGAGCACCGCTGTCGGAGTGTCGCGACCAGATGTGGGGCGCACAGAGTCGACATACTCGGTGGTGCCATTGACCGATGAGAGAGGCGGGTGGGATAGGATGGAAGCATTGGCGTCGGCCATCCAGAAGGAGTACGATACTTGGAAGCATGTCCTTCTCGACGAGCGTCCCATCAGGATGCGCCGAGACTGATCGGATGGTGCGCTGCCGCCCGTCCTCGGACAGCTTGGGAGCGGCGAGGGGCATACGTGCGAGAGCAATTACCAGGGGACGAGGTTGATAGATACGGTTACGGCGGAGACCGTGCTCGGGGGAGAAGGTATATGACGGATAGTCCACTGCGGAGGCGCGGCGGGAGGTAGAGGACGGTTTCCTTCTGAACATTGCCGTCCGACAGCGTACGGCTGTCCTCGAACCACCGTCTGGCGAAGATAAGGCGCTGCTGATCCTTTATCGCGTAGTTTGGATGTGATGTCGTGGATGGTGCCGGAGGGCCTGCACTCGATGGTGAGCCCTTTGCTTTTTCTCCTGTCCAAGGCGGCTCACACCGTCAGCGTCCATCTGCATTATCGCACACTGACAGGATCTGTAAAGAAATCGACGCTTACGTTCGGATCTACACGAACATCCTAGGCGATTGCGTGAGATGATGGACCCGAGATGGAATGCTTGTATGCTGGCGGATCGCAAGAGAAAATGGGCACCGCAACGACAGATGTATCTGCGAAGGATCCTGCGGTTGGGGCATGCCCTCGTTGAATGCGGAAGAGAGTGAGGGTGGTACCCTTCGGGAGAAATCCCAGGACGTTGGCGCTGCTGCAACGCCGTCCGAGTCTACGGCAGAATACTCTTCCAGGATATGGATATGGGTAGCCCCACACATTGCGAGAGCCAACGTGCATGCAGGGATGTGCGAGTCATAGAGATAGAGCGTGGAGAGCCTGAGCAATCGTCGCTCTTCCCTGAGAGATCATGAACGGCAACCACGCTGCGCCCAAGCATACGGACGTCAACGTTCGCGGATCTCGCTCTCGCCAACACTGGCACAGTCCATCGACATGAAACTATCAATATTCAACATATGACAGAGGAAGCACAGTGCCCACCTCGCTAGAACCCTCCATGTTCGTCATCGCCATGCTCCGATGTCGGACGAAGCCGACCACCGGCGAGGCGGACTCCTCCGTCCGTCTCGTACCGAACTGCCTGCACAGTACCACGAGCCGCAGACGCTCCGTCTCCTCCAACTCCGGACTGCCTTCATTCTGAGCTTGGCGCGCTGCCTGATGTTTTGAGGAACGTAAACCCAATTGGACGTTCGAAGAAACTGCAGGACACGGATGTCAGCGATCATTCAGGCGCGAGACCAAAGAGAGTCGGCGCACCTCCTTGTCCAGGTATCTTACCCCATCCCACCAACGAGGTAATACTCTCGCCCGGTAGTCGTGGAAAATGGCAGCCGTGACGCTTCCCCCATAGTCAATGATGACGGATTACTGAGGTCAATCTCTGATCAACTGTGTCGCGGTTCCGACGAAAATGTTAGAACGGGCACAGAGCGGAATGCATACGCATCGTACCGACGATATGCTTGCCCCGACGGCACCTGCGCTGCAGCAAGACCAACAGAAAGCCTACGACAACGACAACACAGACCGTCCCGACGGCGATCCCGACCTCCGCACCAACAGTCAAACTAGATCCTGGCATTCGTATGAGCACACTTGGTTCAGTGAAGGACGGTGTGTGCAGCTTCGAGGCCAGACTCACCGAATGTTGGGGAATACTAGTCGCGGTGACCGTCTGCGTGATGCTGAGAGAGCTTGCTAGCGAGCTCAGCACGGACGGAGACAGCGAGTATGGGTCGTCTAGATCCAGACAGTTCTATTCTACAGAAGAAATTGAGGTGAATCGGCGACGAACAAGAAGAGGAAGAGGGAGGGGAGTCCTTACAAAGCAAGGCATTCGTTAGTGCCACTATTGCTTCCGCTAGGGCGCCGCGGGCGATGAGAAGCAGTACGTCGCTGCGGGTCTGCTCTAATAGTTGCTGTGGAACAACGCGGCTTATACCTGGAAGGAAACCTTCGTGAGCGACAAAGTCACCTTTATGGGGAAGCAGTCAAGAGTTCGAACCTCACCTGAGATGCGAGAATGTTTGGACGTTGTCACCTCCCACCCAGATGTCCTATGATATGGGGGCCAAGCTTCCTTACGTTGAACACGGTAGACATTGTTATCAACATGACAGCGAGAGGGAGAAAGGGAGAGAGATCCGACGGTGCGAAGTCACAATGTCTTGGGCCCGAAGTCGGGTAGAGGGGTCGCTTCTCGGGCGGTCCCCATGGGAGAGCTGAGGAAAGGTTTTTCCGCATGGATTTGCTCTAGAATGTTGGCGCAGCACATGTATGCACATATACGCGGGGGAAACACTCACTGGATTAACACTGTCCGACTTCGCCCCCCCCCCCCCTCAACCGCATACAGCTTAGCATCCCGCGCCGGCACATTCCGTCTCCTCCATAACGCCGCTTCTTCCCATCCAAAACAACTTGCACTTAATCCTAAAGCATATATGCGCAAACGAAACCGTATCGCTCGGCTTCAGCTCGCATAGACACCCGCCGCAACCTGATTAAGACCATTGGGGGGGCGTGAGAAGGAGGAAAGCGAGCAAGCACAGAGCAAATTCAGCGCTGGAAATGCAAAAGCACAAGATCAGACGACAGTGAGGCGGAGACAACCAGGTCATTAATATTAGCGAGGGTTATGGCACGGAAACAAGAGTGGGCGCTTGGCGGGCGCCACGTGCAACGTGGCCAGGAGGGTGGGCGTCTCAGTTTCCTAATGCAGTTCCTACGTCAGCGCCTGAGACGAGCTGGCTCAAGGGTCGGGGAACTCAATTGAACCTCTTCCCCCACCCAGCCACATCCCCGCGGTGACTCGTAGTCCTCCGTCAAGTCTCCCAAACTGGGCTATGGTCCCCCCATGTATCAACTGTTCCGCGTACGCAAGTTCCTCTCTGGCCTGCGTTCTCCTGTATTCGCAAACCTGTTCGCAGATGCAGACGCCGGGGTGCCTACCACATGTCATGATGGAGTGCCGCTTGTAGAAATTCCTGCCAGTAATGACGCGGAGGACTTCGCTCTCCTCCTTAACCGTATATATGAACCAGATTCGTGAGTCCCTGTTATGTATAAATAACGTGATTCCACTGATACTTCTGTTGAAGTTTGCTGACCTTCCGACGCCACGACCCAACACCCTTATAGCCGTCAGCGGCGTCGTCAGCCTGGCGGACAAGTACCTCATCGAGTCGTTGCATAAAGCAACTTTTCAAGCAGGTCCAGCTTGAGTATGTCCCATTTAGTGACGCTCATAGGTTGTATTCATTTTCTCTTGTGTTAACTTCACTCCCGCCCCTATCGTTATAGTGGACCCTTTCCTCATCACGAATCTCGCCCGACGCCGACCGTTCAGCCTTCACCTAGGCACGACGGACACGACGTGATTCGTGACTCAGACTGCGACTCCGAAGAGCCCCTCGGGTCAGACATGCGTCTACGCACGCCATCACTTCCACGTCCACCCCCGCATCGATAACCTTCGTCGGTCCCACACGGCATCCAGGGCGTCTCGAAGGCCTCTTCTGAACCCGACACCCTCCGGCCATGCGTATGTCAAGAAGTCAGGTACGTGTGACCGTGCGCGATCCAGGCCATGTCATTTCGAGTCATTCATCTCGCCTCCGAGTCACAGGACTTCCTCTCAGGCATATAAAAACCAACGGTTGTATGGTCCTCGTATGGTTGCGTCCACGTTCGGTGTAACGGGCACACTAGACTCTACATTTTGCATCCCACCTCTTGACATAATGCGAGCCTCAAAACTACCGTCATATATACCGACTCCCGCCGACGATGTCAACAAGAACAAGTACTGTGGGCCCATCAACGCCGTCGGCACGAGTCTTCAACATCAACGAGCTTTTATATGCTCTACTCCAGATTTAAGCCGGATCCACACCTGACTTCAAGGCCCTCGCAGGTTGTGCGACTGTATCTCGTTCCTTCCACGACCCCGCCGTTCGGGTCTTGTGGAGAAACCTTCCTAATTTGACCCCCGTGTGGTCCCTCCTGGCTCCCTCCGAGCTATCCACGTTTTCATCTATGGACCAGTGGTATGCCTCCGTAAGTCACATGGTCACTATGTACCAATCAGCCCGAGCCTGATGAAGGATGTCAACTCTGGTAGATCGCTACAGCCAAACTTTCTGAAGATCCAGCTCGGTGGACGCGCTTTCTCTCGTACACGTCCTATGTGCGTAAGTTCGAGTACGGTCCCCACATCAAGTATGGCGACGATTCCAACCTCATTGCCACTGTGGTGGCACGTAACAGAGGCCAGTCTGTCTTCCCTAAGCTGCAAACTGTGCACGCGTCTCGTGGCTCCCTCTTCAACACCGTCAACGTGTTGCTTCCTGTCATCCTGCATACTCTTCGCGTGTTTGAGATATCAGGCGAGGCTCTTGAGAAGGCTTACTCGGGCCTTTTCGCACTTGCCTTGGCACGACTCCACGAGAAGGCACCTGATCTCGAGGAAATAACCATGGCCGTTCGATCCTTCCGAGATGAAGGAATCTATGACTGGCCTCAAAGAGTCTTTACCTTGCGCTCGTTCGTCCACCTCCAGCAGCTCATCCTTCCCCCACTCCCGAACTACGAAACCCTCCGCGACCTCGTCACGATCCCCACCCTGACCAGCCTACGCATATGCGAAGTCTCCCTGGACACCTTCACTCCGCGGGCCCCATCTCCCTCATCACCGCCTCCCCCTCCCTGTGCTCGCTCTCCCTCACCTACCCCATCGACACCATGATGTGGATCCTGGACCACCTCTACGCGCCCACGCTTACCCATCTGCACCTCACGCTCTTCGGCGACCGCTGCGAGGAGGACCCGTTCGAGTCCCACACAACCGTCACCCCGCCCCTCCTCGCGCTCGTCAAGCGCACCCTCCTCACCTACCAGCCCCTCTTTTTCTCGCTCAGGATTGGGGTCGACCATGGCCCCGATTACTACAACGCCCTCCCCCTCCTCCCCGTGCTCAAGCCGCTCCTCGCGCTCTCCGAACTGCGCGGGTTCACCCTACTCTCCGGGGAGTGCGCAATGTTCGCCGCGCTCGCGCGCGCGTGGACGAAGCTCGAGAGCTTCGAGATAGACCGCCGCGCCATGACCTACATCGTCCGGAGCCTTCCTCCTCCTGGCGTGCGCGCGATAATCCTAATGCCAACGCGAACGCGGACCCGGAGTGCCCAACCGTCGAGTCCCTGAACGCGTTCCACGAGCATTGCCCGAACCTCTTCCGGCTCGCGATACCGTTTGCGCTCCCCGGGTCCGGATCTGCACGGGGGATGGGGACGGTGGGCCCGGGGTACGCGCCGCCACCCGATTACATCTCGTCGCACCCGCTGAGGAAGCTCGTCGGGGTCAGCGACTGCGCTATTGGAAGGGAGTTCGGGGAGGCGGCGGCGGAGCGCCATGCTCGACATTTGTTGCAGTTGTTCCCGAAGCTCGAGGTTGTGCGCGAGGAGTGGGGTCGCGGGGAGCAGTGGAGGATGGTGTGTGCGGCTATTCAGCGCGTCGCCCGGGCGAGATTGGATGCCTGAGAGATGTTGGTGGAATTCCCTGAAATGAGTTTTTCGAATGCAGCAAAATTATATCTGAAAATTATGTGTATGTAGTGTATACGGCCCTTTGCCGGTATCAGACGTGTCTCAAAGTCGAGAGTATGGCCGAGGTAAGGACGGAAAGAGGTAGGCGCTTGGTCGGATAATGCCGGAGATCTCGATAGTAAATTTATCTCTGCAGCGCAGGTCCTCCGAGCGGTTCTCGACTCTCCCTTCAACCACCATCTTCGCTCGTCGGGACTCATTCCGAGCCATACGCTCAATAGAGCTCCCGCGAAATAATCCACTTTCGCATCGACATCTGTTCTGTCAGTCCGGCCCGCGGTTGGAAACGGCGTGTCGTGCGGTCACAAGCAACAATGACCGTTCAGGTACGCTCAAGCCAGCCATTCGCCGACCGCACGTGTACTCACACGTTTATTACCACGGCGCGCCGCTTTGCAGGAGGCTAGCGCTACCCATGAAATAACAAGAAGCCACGTTGCTTGCTAGGCTGTGCCGAGTCGCCGGGGTCGCTAATGCAACTGTCGGAGGATACTTGCCTTGGTGCGACATGGCGAACCCCACATTACCCAGCTGACTGAACTTCTCTCTCAGGATTCTATATGGGCGGTGCTATCGTGCACCTTCTCTTGTGAACCGGGCTGCTATTCCAGCGCTCGACGATAATTGGCAATCGGAGGCTTTGAAACCAAATATCAGGTGAGTTCCTTACGGAACACCGGAGGCAAAAGGTTATACAATGTGAGAAGCACAGCTTCGCTTCCCGGTCAAAAGGGGCTTTCTGCGAACGGAACCGCGACGATTTGAATTTTGCAGCGCTCGTCGCTCCCATGGAACGCATACTTCAAAGTCCCGGTCAAGCTTCTTGAAAGCGAAGCGATACGGCGCCCGTGAAACGATTTTCTTCGTGTCGTAACTCGAATACATAACATTTGACAGCCACTGCGTTGGGGCAATTCGAAGGTACGCCGCGTCGAATCCTCGTGCTCGATAGGCGGCCAACCGGAGCATAAAAGACGCCATTAGCCACTCCCCAGAAGACGACACTCGCTGCCTCTTCGACTCTCACTTACGCAGATCATGCAGCTCTCGTCTCGTCTCCTTACGCTTTTCGGTTTGGCTGCGGCCGCGTCTGCCCAGAATCCATTCATAATCAACACCCCGTACGTCGAAATTTTCCGTCATTGGCTGATTCGTATTCATTGTCTGCCAGCGCCGATGTCGTCCAGTGCCAGGTTACCATTCTGACTTGGCAGGGAGGCGTAGGTAAGCCCCGTTATCGACTCTATTTCCCGAAAGCCTCTCATTTACGTTCATATAGCGCCTTATTCTTTGGTACGCGCTGTGATTTCCAAGGCGAAGCCCTTCAACTAACCCGTTTCGTATCACCTCCCATCCGCAACACTATGTGCAGGAGTAAATGCCCCGTTCTCGCTGTCGAAAGATATTCGTGAAGTTGGAGCTAACGCAACTTGTAGCATCCGTACGTCTGACCAAGAGACCGTCTTCACCGCAAGCAACCTCGAAGGCACGCGCTTTGGTTGGGATGCTAGCCTTCCCGCAGGTACGTCGCTCATCCACCCTAAGCTTAGTTCGATTTCTAAACAAACTTTCGATGCGCTCTCCTCGTATTTATTTCAGGCACTGTGGTCAACTTTGATATCACGGACGCTACCGGGGTGCTGGCGGAGACTGCTTTCGTCAGCATCCAGTCTAGTTGTACGTCGTTCCTTTCGATTAACACGTCCAGTGGCTAATATAGTCGATATTATCGTGGCGAACAGCTGATAGCACATGTTTCTGAATCCGTTATCAAGAACACGAATGTAGGATACAGGAGGCTGAAAACTAGGGCAAGCCCCCGTGGCCGGTATCATTCAATCCCGTCGATGACAACAATGCGACACTTCATGTTTTCTCAGTCACCAAATCAATAAACGTTTCATGGAGAGGACATGGACCCTCCACCGTATTGGGAATGATCATCTCGACCCCAGATATTCTCATATTCCCGAATTCAGAACGCCTCCTGTATGGGCCCGATCAGTTCCTGCCGTTCGTACCAGTGAGTGTCCAAGACTCGCCAATACCACTCCCAGGCCGGGTGGATCATACGTGCCGCCCATCCAGGGTATCTCGGCCATTCCACACTGAGTGACTTTACACTGCGCAGCTAAGGGTGTCATGGGCCGCACGAGGGACTTGCCAGGGTCGAACGCAGCGCGAGCGGCAGATCCCGGCAACGAAGGCGGACATTAGTCCCCGGAAAGCGTCCTATTCCCCTCAGGCTCCCCTCTTGTACTGACGATTAGCAAATAACGCTCATCACCATAGGTCCACATGAGACCGTCCTCGAGCTTCAAGAGTCGAGGCGTCTAGAATCTGGCCTGAAATTAAAAGCACCGCGAACTGTAGTGGCTCTAGGCGCGGTGACACTGACCTAGGTCATTGCCTTACTTGTGACATATGGTGCACGACGGACTGCCCATCGCCAATCTGTTAGGCGGTCTCGAGCTCGAATCAAGGCTGCGTTTCACTGCCGTAAGTATACCGGACGCTGTATCACAAAAATACACGCCGCGCATTGCGACCGATCGCCCGAAACTTGCTCACGCGGCGTTGGATGGCCACTCTTGTTTAAAAGCTCGCCGAACTGTGGTCAACACACGGTGAACATCTGTAACGATCCTCCCTCCAGTCATGCAGTTCCTCGCTCTCTTCCTCGCGTCTCTCGCTGCGTCCGTCTACGCTGTTGACCCGCTGGTCATCAACACGCCGTACGTCGCCCAGGCTCCTTACACCGCACGGCTTCCTTTGAACTAATCAACCTGTTTACTTCATATAATAGTGCCGAAGTCATTCAGTGCGCGTCGACCGAGATAACCTGGAGTGGCGGGAAGGGTGAGTTCATTCCTCGTATCTGGCACCCAAAAATGGATTGACGAGGCGTCTCCTCAACTCGCAAAGCTCCCTATGACCTCGTAAGATTGTCTGCTTCGCGTTCATGAAAACATTGATCAACATTACCACTCTCACCCTATGACTCGGTTTACCCTATAGCTGTACGTGTTGTTCAAGTACCATAATTGCATCCTTTAAGCTCATTGGTTACCGTTCGCAGGATCAAGGACAACGGTGATATCATCGGGGATAACGACCTCATTTTCGACACGAGCTACCAATTCGGCGGCACCGCAGCGCCTGCAGGTGCGTCTCTTATGCCTCACTAACTGCAGTGGTATTCCTGACCGATGACCAACCGAAAGGCACGACCATCGTCTTCATCGTCTCCGACTTCTCCGGGCAGTCGGCATCGACTGCGCCCATCGTCGTCTCGAACAGCTGTAAGTGGCGTTCCAGCCTGATCGGCTCCCACTCAGATCGCTGACCTCATGCGGCCTTTCCAGCGGACTCGAGCTGCTTCCCTCACAGCGCGTAATGACCTTCATCAACGAAGACATTGTTGTAGAGCTTTCCCCTTCTATAGCTTTCCTTATGTAGCGGAAATCAACAATTCTCCTGTGTGTGCAAGTGTGGTAACTTTTCGAGCCGCAGATCCTCACGGTTCCGAAGACCGTCGGAAAGTACTCCCCGGTAAGCGTTCTAATTCCTTCATAAGACTCTCCTCTAGTCCTGCGCATTGATAGGTAATACTCGTGAGCATAGGACCGCATGAGACCGTCTTCGCGCTTCGAGGGTCAAAATCACCGCGATTACATAGATGCGGCGATTATTTGGCTAGGGTGTTACCCCTTCCTTGCTTAATTATACCGCTCATCGTGCTGCCATCGCCAATCTGTCATGCGGATTCGAGTTATGCCTTTGTTTCACTGCCGTATGGAGCCCGGCGAGGAAACTGTATCGCAAAAATATACGCCAACCGCCAGTGCAACCGCCGAACTTCTGCTCACGCGGCGTTGGATGTCCACTGGCACACTAGCTTTAAAAAGCTCGGCAACAACCGCTGTGAGCTTACCTGCAGGAACTTTCTCCTCTGTAGTTCTCCGTACGCGACGTAGCCAACGCCTCTTGTGCGTGTCTAAGACTTGTAACTTTTCAAAGGCCGTGGGTGATCGGAGGCAGCCGCAGAGCGACCCCGAAATCTGGTTTCCCCGATATCGTTGCCGTGTTCAGTTCGTCTTCAGCTCACACTAGCTTCTCCCCTCAAGCCATCCGGGTTAGGTTAGCTGGCCCGGCGCCCCGAAGTGAGTGTTAGGACTCGTCGGAACCGAGAGAAGGACGTACCGATCACTCAAGCTCACGCTCCATTACGACGACTCACTTCCCCAAGCTCCACATTCACGTTTGCTTCACGCGTCGCGTCCAACGAGGCGGCGATACGCTTCGGCGCTGATAATTCAACTGTATGCGCTATTCCGCGGGACCGGAAAGCAGTCGGAACCGGCGGCGGGAGAAGATGCATGATGTGAGCGTCCAGCAAGCTAGATGTGAGAAAAGGCCAGGACGAAGACGGAGTGCCGAATTCTGCGCGTCACAACATACTGCATGCCAGGTTGTTTAAGCTTCGCGGCCCGCGGCAGAAGAAGGAAGACCGGACGCCGCGGTGCGGATGTTCTACGAAATCAGTACGATCAGCCTATGAGCTTGTGTGTCATATCCGTCTTCAAGTGTCGATCGAAGTCCGGCGGGCCCGAACACAAGGTAGCTGTAGTTGCCCCTGTCGCTTTCTATTCCATCCGATAACTTAGCCCTATAAGTACATATACAACGAATTCCCTGTATGGGCGCCACGGTGAGGAACATGCAGGCATTTCCAGAATGCCGACGCGTGCGCACCTTCATCACAAAAGCTTTACCCCGCGGACAGCAAGTAGCCACGCATTCCACCATGCAAGCGCACTTCTAGACGCAACGCGTGAGCACCTCTTCGACGTAATCCGCCATAAGCTGGTGTCCCTCCTTGCTCGGATGCCTAAAGTGCCGTCCTCCGTCAGCACTCCACGTATACACCCACTGCCCCCAATAGAACGAAGATATACGCACCCAGGAATATAATAGAAATAATGATCCGGATCGCTGCACATCCCATCCGTCCCACAGAACGTAATCGAGCAATCCGTAATGCACGCATCCGTGCTCACGTACCCGAACGCCTCGAACCCGGGTGAGCCATCGAGCACCCCATCCCAGATCCGCGCGAACTCCGCGAACGCCACGGTCAGCCGTGGCCCAAGCGGTTTCCCGTTCAGGCCCTCGCCTTGGCCGGTGGAGTTGATCCCGCGAGAGAGGTCGTGGAGGCCCGAGAAGATCGTCTGAACCATGGCGTCGCCGGCGGCGGTGTGCGTGCCGCGTCCGTAGACGTCGGTGACGAGGAAATTGCGCGCGGAGGTGGGGGAGGAGGCGAGGATGCGCATTTGCGCGAGGATCACTTGGGCAGCGGCTTGCAGGTTCGCTTCGCCGTCGGCTGGGGCGCATACATTAAGCATTAAGTCGAATACATGCGTGGAGGACTTACTCTTGGAGTTCTCGTAGTCACTGTATGCGCATATATGCTGTCAGCGGGCATCAGAGGGCGGAACGCATACTACTCACTTGATGCCGAAGAATATGGCGTACAACGTCGTCGCCGGGTCCAACTTGTTCGACTGACCAAGGAAGGTTTGCACTACACACATGGTCGGGCGCATATAGTGAGCTGAATGTTCTGGAAAGATGCGATTGCAATGTTACGCACTTTGTCCCAGGAAGTCAACCTTCTTGATGGCACTGGGCCATAGGCTGAGGTCGGTACATGCTCCCGATTGCTGTTTCACCAGGTGGACATGTAAGCATGAGTGTCTGAAAACATACATATATCGCTATATGCGCCCGAAACGTACCGCATAATCCATCAGCGTCGCGTTGTGTGGAGCAGCAAGGTCTTCGACCCATACCCTCCCGTCCGTTGACCTCCCGCCTGCCTCAGCATCGGGAGGAACGACGACCGGTGGAGCAAGCGGGCCTCCGTCGTCACGTCCGCCATCCGTATATGAATCCTAGCCAAAGAAGCATCAGACACACGTCCCAGCGGGTAAAGCCTCTGAATGGGCTGTTGAAACTCACCCCGAACGCGACAATGGTCTTGATGAGAGGGAGATGGATCCCGCTGTTGACGTCCGAGGTGTTGCCGGAAAGGGGGCCACAGACCGGGGAGACAGCGAGGTGTATGCCGTCGTTGTCTTGCCGTACGACCTTCTGGGAGGGAGAAAAGATGCGGGCACCGGGGCGCGGTAGGTTAAGCCCATAGGCGGGCGCGAGAGAAAGAGCGAGTGCGAGGAGTTCAGCGAGATGCTTCATGGCTGCAGGTGAGTGTTCGTCCTCCCGTCGAGAGTGCAGACCGACTCACCTCGACACGGTGCTATTTAGCGGCCTCTACGAGTCGTACAATAATAGCTCCGACAGATAATGCCTTGCCCGCTGAAAATAGCCATCGCCTTGAAAGTGCTGCACAAGGGCGGCGGACGTCTGATGAAGAACGAGAGACGCCGTAGAGGTCGACAGCGGGTGGACAAGGACGGACAGGGAATACACGCTCGCTGACACCTCGGACGGGCCTGCTCAGCGTTCACCCGTTCAGAACGTAGCACGAGGCCTGAGCGAGCCCCGGGGGTTGCCTGAAGGGGGACAAGGGGCGCGGCCACATGGGCGGAGAAGGCAGGAAGGGACGCATGGTCATCGTCGCTGCCGATCAAGAAGCTGCACGACGGTGACGAACAAAGCGAGAAGATTCCCTTCCAGAGCCGTGGCGGCAGCCGGCCCTGAACTTGAGAAGCGCGAACCCGTGACCGTGATTGTGGTTGTATGCGCGTTTTCGCGAGAAAAAATAGCCCCATGAGCCTGCTGAGGGTGGTGGACAAGGTATTCCTAGGCTGGAGGTTGCGGGAACAGAGGTATGCACTGTGCAGAAGTTCAGCCGCATTTAGTCAAGTAAACTTCCAACGACCTTACACTGGCAAGCTATGCTCTTCAAGGCTTCCTGAGGAATTCGACCTTTTGGTGGTAACTTGGGACCGCCTTTGCACCAAATGAACAGCGGCGGGGGGTATGAAACCGCCGCCGTCATAACCGCCGCCATGGTGCAAGCTTAAGTGGGGAGAACAGGGTACGCACAGAAGGACGGCTGCAGTGCTGTAAGTACAAGAGATTGAAGGGGCGTACGCGTGGCAAGCCGAGCAACAGCCGAGTCCGTAGAATATTTGTCTGGCATGCTGTCACATGCCACGTGTATCGTCATGCTATGTGACGCTGAAGGTCACAGATCGGGAACTGCCTCCTCCCCCCCACCATCCTGCTCGCCACAAACCATCTCCTTCCTCTGGTGTCGGTTTCGAGTCTCCCAAAATGCTATGGGGCCTGGAACTTACTGTGGGTAAGTGCTTTCTGCTCGTTCAAGCTGGGTGCTGCTGACACTGATTCCAATACTTACAGCGCCCGGGAAGCAGACGAAGAACTTTCTTGACAGTTGGAATCAAGTACTCCCACTCAACTCGATGATCGATCATACCCAAGCGCTACCACCCGTACGTCAAGGGTTCGACAGGTATAATACAATTTGTTGAAAATTCCTCCCAAGGTCACAAAAAGCTGAACACCGAGGGCGGACATGTGCGTCGAAAAGAAAGGGAAGAGGAATGCGAGCGAAAACCAGTCGATTATACTGGGCATTCGACGCAATTGTATACGTCGACGTATGGTACGTGCACTCTACGAGTTCTCCTGGTGAGCCTATTCCAATTATGGGATGTCATGCATATCATGGCTGTGCGGCGGTGGAATACGGTGACACTCCTAGTTGCCAGCAGCAGTGCATAGATGGCGCATGCATTGAGCTCGTTATGGATAAGCTTTTCTCCTCATAGATGTCTGACTCGTGCCAGGCCGACGTGACAGGGCTACATAAGGCGGAGCTCGCATTGATCACGACATGCCAAAGCTTTCGTCGCCCTCCAACGGTCCCCGGCCTAGCATAGACGTCCATCGAGCTCCAGCTAGTACATTACTTACCTCTGCCCCTCTAGGGTCCGATCGTGCTCCCTGCATCCTCACACTGCCACAGTCACTAAGGCTACTCTTCAAATACTAGTATTCCGATCAGCCGGGACCCGTGAGTTATATCTCGGCGGTCCTAGAGCGACTGTAACCAGCGTGCCTTTCCGGACGCCCCCAGCACCAGGGTTTGGTCTTTACGTTCTATCCTTGATTTCTCGCAACGTCTTAGCTGGTGAGTCCTCACCCACTCTTATAAACAGCGTCATGCTGATTGCGGATCGTGATCCCCTTACAGATCGCCACGACGCGACGGGATGCGCCTGCTGGATACGTACACTGGGCAGTTCGTCGAGAAGGACCCTGCGGCTGCGGATACCAAGTATGCCATCCTGTCTCACACCTGGGATCCCGAAGGAGAACAGACCTACAAGGAGCTAAAGAAGATCCAGAAGCGGCACCCCCCCAATACACGAAACCTCCTCAGACCCACCATGTCCTCCACGCACCTTCAAGTCAGTCCCATCTGGAAAGACTCAGACCTCTCCCCGAAGGTCCGCGACGCATGCACGTACGCGCGCGCAGACGGCTTCCGCTACATCTGGATCGACTCATGTTGCATAGACAAAACAAGCAGTTCGGAACTTTCGGAAGCAATCAATTCGATGTATGCATGGTACGGCCGCGCGGACGTCTGCTACGCGTTCCTCGCGGATGTGCCCGCTCACGAGGACCGTGCGAAGGACGGCTCGCGCTTCCGCAAGAGCCGCTGGTTCACACGCGGCTGGACGCTGCAGGAACCTCTCGCGCCCCCGCACCTCGTCTTCCTTTCCCAGGAATGGACGCCTCTCAGGTCGAAGCTCGCCCTTGTCGAGCTCGTGCAGCGCACGACCAACATCAGCCCCGAGGTGCTGCTGGAGCCCGGGTCGCTTGACAACTTCAGTGTCGCGCAGCGCCTTTCGTGGGCCGCGAAGCGCGAAACGACGCGCGCGGAGGACCGCGCGTATTCGCTCCTGGGTATCTTTGACATCAATATGCCAATCCTTTACGGAGAGGGCGAGCGCGCGTTCCGGCGGCTCCAGGAGGAGATCCTGCGGCGCATCCCGGACCAGACGCTCTTCGCGTGGTTGGACCTCAGGCGCATTGTCTACCCCCAGCCAGTCCTCGACGAATCAGAGTCTGCTAAGCTCCACCAAGAGGGCTCGATCTGGGTATGCCAAGAAACGCAACCGCGACACGTCCAGTCCCTGCTCGCCTTCTCTCCCGACAGGTTTGCGGATGGCGGGCAGCTCACAACCGTCCCCCACGAGGAGGTCTTCCAGCGGCTTCGCATCGCACGCTTGCACATCCCCCCACCCGACTACGCCTTCACTCCGCTCGGCATCCGCACACAGGTACCCGTCATCCCGTTCTCCCACATCCTGCCCCCTGCGGTGACGAACAACCCTGGGCCGCTGCCCCTTTCGCAGTGTTATCTCGTCATCCTGGGATACGAGCACAAGAACTTCCCCGGGTGCCTTCTGGGGCGCGTCTGCTGCATCCTCCCGTCCCAGTCCGGTGTTGAGTTTCTGTACGACGGCTCCGTGAACATCTCTTCGGCGCCGCGCGATGGTCAGAGGACCACGAGCTCTGAAGATCTCCACAGTCAGTACCCATATCCACCCGTCCTATCCGAGTCGCTTTTCATGCAGAGCTGACCCGGGCACGATGTGCAGTCGGCCTCTTCCCGCTGTCCTCAACCACGATCGAGCGCTGTGCGCCGCACGTCGAGCTCCGCGCGGCGTACATCTGCCACCCGCGGCGACCCGGCGCGGTGCTCGACCGCGCGCGCAACCGCCCGCACGAGCAGATCACGCTGCTCTTCAGCGAAGAGAGCCGCAGCGCGCTCCGCCGCTTAGGCGGGTACAATATCGCGTGCCTCGATGGCCCAGACGATGTACACCCGCGGACGCACCGGCTTATGCTGTCGAATGGCCGGCACTCCCTGACGATCGCGTGCCAGTATGAGCTGCAGAATGGTGGGACGAGGCTCACGGTCAAGGTGGACGTCCGGGTGGTGCAGTTGCAGGCGAGGGAGTTCAGCCTGAGAGATATTAGAGACATGATCCAGCGGACGGATGCGAAGACGTTGAGGTGGACGGACTCGGTGCCCTGGGCTCCGATGCTATGGAACAGCAAGGGCGTTTCGTTGGATGCGGGCGAAGGCGCGAAGCTTAAGGTGAAGCTTCACCTGGACTTCGTCGTCGCGAACCATTATGTCCTCCATGTCGAGGTCCAAAGTGATTAGAATCGATCAGGGCATTCCCTTCCTCGCGCTTCGGGGCATCTTATGAAGGGGAATATATTGACAGGAGTGCTCAAGTGAACATTGACATGAAGAGGTTCGTTGCAGCAACGTCGTGAGCATTAGATGGAAACTCACCGTTCTTGAAGTAGGTTTTTTCAATGTAGACCTTCATATCCTACCTGCTGTGCGATGGTAACAACATGGAATAGTCCAAAATATACCCTGTTCCAGCTACCCGGACAAGACTCCGTCATGGTGACAACGCGAACGTCGTGCGACTGAAGTCCCTTCGGACCTCAGTTGACCATTGGCACAGGAGAGAGAGGCTTTGGGCATGAAGCACTATGCAGCATGGCGATCAACGGTATGCGGTGATCTATCCCCGCTCGTTGTAAGCTCTGTGTAAACATGCATAGTACCGTGAAGGGACTGAAATGCTTTCGCATAGTGTTCTGGAGTCGTACCTTTGGGGACAATGAATAGCTCCCAATCTCGACTCTGTCGCGTTCCCCGTCCCACTTCTCGAAGCAGTAAGTCGGCTGTTCTACGCGCGTGGTAATCGCTTTCTTATGTGTATGTCCCCTCTTCATCCCGAACCAGGGCCCTCCCGGAACGTGGTAGGGAATCCAATGTGCGTGTATGTCATTACCGATGGGCATTCTGGGGGCGGTTCTAGACACTCCGCTTCGGCCGAGCCTCGGCGCTCATCCCCAGAACATGTTGGGCCTGCCCGTTGCCGCCATCCGATGATCCTCTGTGGGGAAGATTAAGTTTGTTTTACGATCTGCGCTGCAGCCGAGGCAACTACGTGGCCAGCCTGGGGCCACCCACGTTTTGCATTCACCGAAAAAGCATCATTCTCCGCGGCCTCGAAGGTTCCGGATTCCACGGACCATATCTCTCCGTCGAGTAACACCCTTTGCTCCTTTACGTGGTCGAACTATTTGTTGGACACACTCACGCCCATGTTCTAACCCGTTCTGTGGCAATGACGTATATCGTTGCCCTCGGCAAGGTCGACGCGTTTGCCGCCTGATGACCTGCAGGCTGCGATCACCTGCAGCACGCCTCGTTTCACCGCCACGATGACAACAACCTATTCAATCATAGCTGCCGGCTTTTCCTCACGCGGGCTCCGTAGGCCATGCTCAACCCGCAGTGTTTAAAAGCTTGACAATCGCTGCTCATGGTTGCACAGTTCCTCCAACGATGCCGTTCTTGGCTTTCGTCTTCGTTTCCCTCGCCGCGTCCGTCTATGCTGCCGACTTGGTCGTCAACACTCCGTATGTTATTCACAATACCCATGAAGTATGATCCTGGCTGAAGCAACCCGTCTACTTCACAGGGCGCAGGTCGTGCAGTGTGGAGAGACCGACATCTCCTGGACTGGTGGTTCTGGTGAGTGTATCTAGTGGTCAGCCTCAGTATCTGATACTTATACAGACACTATCTTCGTGTCTTCGCGTGAAGCCCCATACAGCGTCGTAAGATTGTTCGAATACTGAGCGTGAACGGCACTGACGAACATGCCGTTGGGGTCAACCATTTCGCAGGTGTAAGTTTCGCCAAGGGACCCTCCTAGTATATCGTATATGCTCACGGATACATCGCGTATTAGAATCAGGGACGATGGTGACATCGTCGGCGAATCGAACCGTATCTTCAGCACGGGGTACGCATGGGGCGGATACGGTGCACCTGCTGGTTCGTCTCTTGTGGATATGCATACACCCAGCATAGTATCATCAATTGATGTTCGCTTTTTTAATCTAGGGTCGAGCGTCGTCTTCACTGTCAGCGACAACAATGGAGCGCAGGCTTCGACTGCTGCTGTCACCGTTTCCAATAGCTGTGAGCAGAGTTTTGAGACAATGGGATACTTCAGAACGCGCTGACCTCTAACCTTCTTAGCCGATACGGACTGCCTCGACCCCAGCGCATGATGCCTATGACCATGATGCCGATACCGATCAAGTGGCTGTTGACGAGCTTTCAACGAGATGCAGAGCGTACGTAGTTGAACGATCATCACGTATCTGTAATGAGACTACCAATGTATTGTTCCGGACCCTCTTAAGTACAATGTGGCTTTGTGCGTCGCATTTGTTGACCTGAGCGTGGATCAGCTCCGCGGTGCACAGCTTTCTATCCTCCTATCAGCTGCAGAAAAGCATCGCCATGATCGTCCTCGGACTCAATAACGGTCCTACCCTGTGCTCGCGGCTGTTCGCCGATGTCTGCCGTCGACCGATGATCATGATCACGCAAGGCGCTGCGCCCGAACAATAAACGAACTGCGACCCTCAAATCAAATCCGGGCGTCAGCGTCCAGCTGTTATCATCATAATACATGTATGTTACACGACCTACAAATCGAGCATTGAGACAGAGCAAGCTTCGAGACAGCGCTGAAGGTTTCGGATGACGTCGAACACACCGCGGCCACACGAATCACCAAGGCAGGACCAGCAACCCACAGCCTAAACGAGCCGAGCCACATTATCCATCGTCAAGACCTCCGAGCCTGCGGCGGAGAGATGAGAGCCCTCCAGGTATCCGACCCTCCGTCGCTCGTAGCCAGTTCCCCAGCGCCATGAACAGCCGAGAGTCTCTCCTGATCGACCGACGCCGCCCCCAGCCATCCCCCAACCTGCGTCATGTACGTTTCCTGGGTGTTCCACCCCGC
>BACB01001380.1:0-52594 GCA_000338015.2 Ganoderma multipileum BCRC 37180
GGTTTGAGTTGCGGAGACTTACGCCGCCTGTACCATCATCGTGCAACTGAGAAAAGCCGGTGACATGGTATTTAGGGTCTGCATCGTATCCAGCGTGCTGATCGGGGTAAATTCAGCTAGATCGAAGACATCATTTTTACGAAACGCACGTTTCCTGGCGAATCGGTGTCCATGCCGACCTTTACCATCCCTTGCGGGACAGTTGCACCTATTACAAGGTCTTCAGTATGCCACAGCGTGCTCTGGTTGATATTTCTGCAAGCACTTGCCTGGAAAGACATGACCGCCGTTAGTCGTCCCAACGAACACGTTGACACGACTTGCTGCATCTGAAATAAAAACAGAAGACGAGGCCGACGGTTGTACTGTGCTCGCAGTCGTAAGGCTCGAGGTTGCCACTGGGCCCGACGTTGACGCCTCGATGCCCACCACAGGCGAAAACGCAAAGGCGACTCCAACTGCGCCCAGAGCAACCCTGGGACCGAACGACAGCATGGTAGCGAACGCGGGTGTCGAGGTCGCACCTTTGAGCTCTCCCATGAGCCTTTTATAAGCAAGTCCCTTGATTTGATGACAGTTCCAAACTGGCATCTGGTCGGCATCGAAGGTCGATCAGACGCACCTCGGGTCCCGCTGTGCGCGCATGACCTCTCCACCGCTCATCTTGCTCGATGTCTCACCCGCACCGTATCTCCCGACTATATCATGGTCGAGCATGCTCCCGCCCACTCCAGCCATCACTTGCCGGCTTCGCGCAAGGGGATCGAAAAGCACGCTGTAGTATGGGCAGATGTGGGTCGTGCGGGTTGTGCGGCGGTAACGGGGTGCTTCGTAGGCGAACCGCATAGGTCGCGGGCCGCTTCCAGGATCGGGCGGCGCTTTTCTGTGGGACCGTGCCACACGTGATGGAAGGTGTGCAAAATATCAGAAGCAGGGTGATTGAGTTGTTGGCGAGATGGCACTACCTATCTAGGCATCGAAGATGCCTGAGGATGGCGGGAATGTTTTTGAATGCACCTGCGACTCGTGCTGTCACTGTATCAGTTTAGATTCTGCTATGCCAAGAGCTTACGGAGGAAGTAACGTACTGAGAAGAGATAGGCCCATCATCCGCATACTTGTCGCTTGACCCTGTGCGCCAGTACAGCCTACAGGTCATACCCTGCCAAAGGCCCAGCGCCCGATGTTTCATTTCATCTTACGTGAGGCCAGACTTCCGAGCACTCCCTGGGCAACTCGAACAGGTGCTGGGTATAGAGGATAAAGCATAAGAGATACTTCTATACAAGAACTGATTCCGAGACTAGTAGGGTACAACATTTCCTTCAATACAGGTCCTCGAGAAAGACTCTATTGATACATGATATGTCTGCAGAAGCCTACGTTAGTCCAGCACACCCAACAGAAGAAGAAAGAAAAAAGCATACGCGGTATCAAATTGCTCCATGAGATCTAGCACTTGCTCGAGGTGCGCGAACCCAAGCTTCTCCTGCCGCCCCTGAGCGAGCGCACCGGCAGTCTTGACGATGTTCTTGATCTGCCGCCCGTTCACCTTTTTCTCGCCGAGTGTGTGCAGCTCGTCGTTCGAGATGCCGCCGTTCGGAAGGCCGCTCCCGTTGACGCGCTTGAGGAACGCGACCCAGATCTGGCGCTTCGCGTCCGAGGAGAGGTCCGCGTACCGGAGCGAGACGTGTATGCGCGACTGGAACGCCTCGTCGAATACCCGGACCCGGTTGGTGGTGAGGAAGAGGATGCCGCGGAAGTACCTTCGCACGGATACGGGTTTGGTGGTTAGCGGCGTGTGTTGATAAGGGCTCGAAGACACGGGTTCAGGAAAGGACTCACTCGAGTTGTCGGAGGAACACCGCAACCATGGCGTTTCGCTCTAGGTGTGCGAGGGTGCGCTCCTCGAGGAAGACATCCGCCTCGTCGATAAGTACGACGGCGCCCCATATCGCGGAGACCTTGAGGATGTTGGTGAGGTTGTTGTCCAGCGCTTCGGCGTGGGTGCCCAAGTCGGCCGCGCCCACGACATACAGCGGTTCTAAAAATATATGAGAGCAGACGTCAGTGCGAAAGGTAAGTCCAGTGCGAACACTCCAAACTGCAGCAACCCACTTCGCACGTCTAAAATGAGAGCGCGGCTCCGGTCAGCGCCTTATCATGGTCGGGAGAGGATGGGAAGCACGTACATTCACTCATCGCTTCCGCCGTCAGGCTCTTCCCCGTACCCGGATTGCCGAAGAGGTTGATGACGAGGCCATGTCCCTTGCCGGCGACAAAGTCGTCGAACTTCCTCGACGATCCTGCGCTGTGAGACTCAACAAGCGTCTTGAGGACCTGCTTGTGCTTCGCGGGAATGACGAGCTGCTCGAACGCCTCGTCGTTCCACTCAAAGTGCTCCACCCGTTCGACGATGAACTCGACTGTAAAGGGAAACGCCGCGACACCGCGACAGTAAGCTCTCGGCGGCCGCGGACATCGCACTCCAAACTTATCTCGAGGAAAACGGCGACTCACACCACTGCTTATCTGAGAAACTGAACCCATACACGATCGGCGACGTCAGCAGCAGCTCCTCGTCCGTCAGCTCGCGGTTCGGGGTCGCGTCCACGACGACGACCGCGTTCGCGCGCTGTGCATGTCTATCGATATCCTGGCCCGCGAGATTCTTCGTCACGCGCGGAAGCATCGGGTAGTTGGGCACCGTGTCCGCGAACGTCTCTGCAGAGGATCACACACCGGTTAGCTGGCTCGGGACGGGTCCACGCATCTGAGCACGTTACTAACTCCGGTCTATCATGATCCTCGAGTTCACCTGTCGTCATTCGTTATGTCAGCATCGACGGCGGACGAGGGACGAGGAGAAACGGGGCGCACCGAAGCCTTGATATGGCTGACCTCCTTGAACCTGAACGCAAGCCCGCGATACGCGACGTGGTGCATCCCGCCTGCGAGCGATGCCCACTTTTTCCCGCGCTCAATCAGGCGTGCTTTCAGACCGGCGGGGCCCCCAGGCCCGGGGTAGTATTGTATTGGGTATGCGATCAGCGACGAGATCTTCTTCGTGCCCTTGAACCGTGGGACGTCTATCACCCTGCCCAGGCCAGCGTATCCGAAGCTTGTCTTCTGGTTGACGGATGCATTCGCGCCGGTGCCGAGATCTCCCAAATTGTCTGCCGGGGCACCGATGTCGACCTCGACGTACTCGACGACGAGCCGCCAGAAGTACTGCATCTGCTGCTCCTGCGAGTGCTTCGACGTCAGGAGACCCGTAGGATCGTACGCGGCTGACACGGGCGCCTGATTATCGGCCTTCTGGCATAGCTCGGAGTGCACGAGGCGGAGGCAGCGCGGCTCTGAGGTGATGGGACAAAGGGTGTACAGAGTCGTCTTGCCGGGGACAAAGAGCGACCAGAGGAGATTGAAGGTGATCTCGTCGTGCTTCAGCAGGGAGTTGAGGTTATCGAGCGTGCTGCCGTACGTGTTCTTGAGGTAGCCGAGCAGATGTGACAGATGCTTATGCCTCCTCCGCAGAGGAGAATCTTCTGGCTCGTTAGCGACCTTGCTCGAGAGATCGTCGGCGAAGGCTTGAAACTCTGGGAACCAAGCGAGGAGCGTGTTCGGATCAATCTGAAATGCAAGATACGCTTTTAGCGTTCGAGGCGTCCATGGGCTCTCGCGGCGGAACGCACTCGGAGCGGCTTGGCTGTCCAGGAGATGCCCTGCACGTGTCCGATGACTTCTTGCCCGACCTTGATCAGCTCGGGGCTGTTGATCTGGAGCACCGTTGTCACGTTGAACGTGTTCGTCTTCCCGTCCTGGCTGTGGTTGAACTTGCGGATCACCGCGAACGCGTACACGTTGTACTTCTGCGCGTCGTTCTTGCTCCCCGGGCTGTCCTCGGTGTGCGGCGGCGCGGGGCGGATCGTCCACTGGTTCTTGAACACGTCGTGGATCTCGTGCAGGTACCGGATCTCGAGCAGGCTCCCCGGCGGGCCCTGGGGCACCGGCTCCTCGACGTCCTCCACGGGCTCCTTGGACGGGTCGAACTCGACCATCTCGCCCGCCTGCGCGGGCATCGCGAAGCCAGGCGCGGCTTCGTCGTGGCCGACGGCGCCAACTGGCATACCGAGGAGGTTAACGAAGCGTGGCGGGACGGGCATTGGCTGCCCTGCTGGGACGGCTACGCGGGGCATGGGAGGAGGAAGAGTTGGCTGGAGGGCACCACGACTTACCATGCATGAGGCGGCTGCTCCGGTGTCTTCCTCTCATCTCGGCTCTCCACGTACACGTACGTATGCGTTACGGATATGGGGGTGGCGTCGTCTGGGACGAGTGGCGGCGGAGCGTGATCGGATTTTGAGTTATAGGTGCTTCGAGCGCCGCCCGGTGGCTTCTTATACGAACGCAACCCTGAGACGGTGATAAATGAGCCTCATGTTATGGCACGCACCAGATGCGGTGAGGCGGGGTCCCACCTACAAAGGCGTTTGTGCAGCGACGACGATGACGACCGCAGCGGGCTACGGAATCCAAGGATGCCAGATGCGGCGTCTCGTCTCTAACTCGGAGGGACGAGTCGATGTTGAAGCCGTCCCGCAAGGTGTCACAGCGAGTCAAAGGACGGAGCTTGGTCTGCAGCAGCCTGCAGCACAGAGGACAAGTGGCGAAAATGGTGCATTCAGACATGAGGCGCCATTGATGCAGCGATAAGTCAGCCTCGTGCAGCATAGAAGATGGCGGATATAACGTACAAATGTCCAACCGACGACTCTAAGATCCCAGACGAGCGGACGAATGACTCGATGGAGGTTGATGGAGGGCGCGCGGCTCGGCGATAGCGACGTATTCAATGCTGGGGGACGAGGCCGAGTCATGCACGACGCTGAGATCAGTTCGGAGAGGAGCCTGAAGAGAGAAGGGGGCGATGCGCCCAACACCGCCAGGAGGTGCTCGACGGATGATTCGAGGTCCCCAAGCCAACCGCCACGGGGCACCCCTTCAAAGACAAGATTTCCACGCCCGTCGGGATTCCCCAAATAGGGCAAATCCCGCCTTTCCGAATAGCAAATTCTGAGCGGAGATATTCCGCTCCGAAACTCCGTCATATTGCCGCTGCGCCATGATGGACGGAAAGTCGGTTAATGAGCTTGAAATGAATCCAGGATGGTGCTAAGCAGCGAATATCCTGCTAGCCGTTATATTAACTTCTGATTATAAGTGTGAGTCGTCATCTAACCCGATGTCCTCAGTAGAAAGCCTACTCATCGAGACATCCAGCGAGCAATGCGACATTGAACCAGTCTGGACCAGGAGGACAATCTTCGACTTATGTTGTACCGTTCACACTTCTATGCATACGTCCTCAGGTGGAAACAGAACCCCTATTTTGTTGTCGGTGAGTCCCACTCTGTGAAGATGACGATAGCCCAATGGAAACGGATGAATTACAAGCGATCCATAGGATGACCTCTCTTTATAGGTTATGTCTGTGCAGCAGGATATGGTCCCCCTTTCATGTTGTGTTTTTGATTTGAAGATCGCCTCTTCCAAACACTCGCGAAGACTCATCTAAGGAAGTATCGAAGGTAGCCACAGGAGGCGGGTAGTCCTGTATCTGCGACTTAACCCCGAATTCAGCGTACTGATGCTCGACGTCAGATGACTATGACTGCGACACTGCGGAGCGTGTTGGCCAGTTGTCGACAACTCCTCGTCCTCCCCCGGCATGCCCTTTTGACTATGTCTGTCTATTGCGTCCCTTCGCTAAGAAACCTCGCGACGTCAACGTATATCGAACAGTTTGCTTCAACTACGATCACGAAGCTGGCACCCAGCTCCACGCTCAACTGTCTACAACTGACATCTTCCCTTCCCAAACTGCCGCACAGATGCAGTCACGGGTCTTCAGCCAAGAAACGACCCTTGCTCTGACGCGCAATATCCGGCCCTGGCCTCGGAAACGTCCTTTCCTGAAAGCCGACACCCCCATAACGGCTGTGCCACTACATCCAGATCCAGACATCGTCCCCCGCCCTAATTCCCCAACGCTCAGCAACCCACTCGCGACCCCGTCAATCCGCACCGTACCTTCCTCGTCCTGGGAACGCGCATATCCGACAGCCACCCCGTGGAGCTCCCACAGTTCACATGCGAAGCATCATCCACCAAACCCCCGGCACGCGTGCCCTCAAACTACTTTTATGCAGGGGCGAATTTCCGCTGTCCGCACACGGTGCACGCGTATCGCGTCCTGATACCGAACCGCGACGCTAATATTGGCCAGCACGACACCCCGTCGCCCATTTCCCCCCCTAGATCCGGGTGTGCTATTCGTGATTACCGTGGGCGCGTTCGCGAAGGGGCGTACCGATGTGTCGCCATCGCCGCCACGGGAGGTCCGGGCCCGCGCCCAGGGACGCGGTGGGGGTATAAAGCACCACGGAGCCCAGGCAGAGGCAGGTACCCGTGTCCGGCGTGTCTGCCACTCGCGGCTCCCCACCTCCCCATATCTCGCTTGTTTGCTGTTGCTGTTTGCGCCCGCTCTAACCTTGCGCATCGGCACCTGACACCCCAGCGCCTGCCGCCTGCCCGCCTGCATTACTAGGTCCGAGGAGCATCTACGACGGTGATAACGATACGCACGCAACATAACGTCATTGTCAACCGACCACCATGTCCGAGAAGGCGAGCATCGAGAAGGTCCCGTCCGAGGCCGCGTCCCAGCAGTTCGCGTACGGGGGCGACGACACGCTCCCGCCGCCCCCGACGCTGAGCGCGGAGGAGGAGAAGCGGCTGTGGCGCAAGGTCGACATGCGCCTGATGCCCATCCTGACGCTCATGTATCTGTGCTCGTTCTTGGACCGGGGGAACATCGGTGAGTGGCCTCAAAAGCATGGATCGGGAGGTAGCTGACTATGGGGACGTTGTAGGGAACGCGAAGCTGCAAGGGCTGACGACGCAGTTGGAGCTGACGGGGAACAAGTATAACATCGCGCTGGTGAGTGGACGTCGGTGCGTTGGAAGCGGAAAGCACTGACCGGTGACCGCTGTTCTAGACGATGTACTTCATTGTACGTTTCGCGGGTTCGTGTATGCACCTGCAAAGCCTCACAACATCGCATTCACGCAGCCATACTGCCTGTTCGAGTGCCCCGCGAACCTCGTCCTCAAGAAATTCCGCCCATCGAGATGGCTCCCCGGCATCACGCTCGTATGGGGAACGATCATGTGCGTCCTCTCCCCTTATCCTTCCGACCCACTCCGGCAACTTCTTTACTGACCGTCCGTTATCTGCAGGACGCTCATGGGCCTCGTGAAAAAGTAACCCATCCCACCAAACTCTATCTCGAAACTCCGCGGAACCTGGCTGAACTAACCCACCATTCCCTAGCTATCCCCAACTCGTCGGCACGCGCGTGTGCCTCGGCGTCGCCGAGGCCGGCCTCTTCCCCGGGGTCGTCTACTAGTCAGTACCATCCCCAATCCACACTCCGCGAGCCCGCGCCCCAGTGTATGCGCCGCTAATCCTCGTTCGTTTCCTCATCCCCCTCTGTGTTGCGTTCTCCTCTTGCAGCCTATCCTTGTGGTACCCGCGGCACATGCTGCAGTACCGCGTGGGGATCTTCTTCGGGGGCGCAACGCTCGCTGGCGCGTTCTCGGGGCTGCTCGCCTTCGGGATCTCGTTCATGTCCGGGACGGCGGGCATGCTCGGCTGGTCGTGGATCTTCATCATCGAAGGCCTCGCGACCGTCGTCGTCGGCTTCATCTCGTTCTTCAGTGCGTATATCTTCCCGTGTGTCGTTGCCCTCGCGAAGGCTGAGTAGGAGCGGTGGTGGGGTCAGTTCTCGTCGACTTCCCACATACGGCGTCGTTCCTGACGCCTGAGGAGCGCGCGTGGATCGTCCACCGCAAGAGTAGGTCCGCTACGCTCCTATATGCGCGTTGTTTTGACGCAAGGCACGGTGACCCCCCAGAGTATGATAACTCGTCCGTTGGCGAGGAGGAGCACTTTGAGTTGCGGCACATCTGGGAGACCCTGCTCGACTGGCAAGTCTGGCTGCACATCCTCCTGTACATGTCCATCATCGCCCCCCGTAAGCCTTCACATTTGCGCTCACCTACACGCAGCCCTCGTGCTCATACAGCCCTGAAAAAGTGTACGGAATTTCGTTATTCCTGCCGTAAGTACCTTATCGTACGTCAAGCTTCACCGCCAGTACTGATCGAGAAAATCGCGCATTCAGTTCGATCATTAACGGGTATGTCGGAAGTTCTCACTCGAGAGGAATAGAAGAGGGCAGCTGAAGCATGCTGACGGCACTCTCTTTGGCGTAACGTTGGCGTTGGCGTTAACGTTAACAGCTTCGGCTTCAACACTGCCATCTCCCAGCTGCTCACCGTCCCGCCTTACGTCTTTGCGAGTGCGTCCTCCCTCCTCTCCCTCCCCTTCTCCCTCTCCCACGTGTCCGTTTCATCTCACAATTGCAATCGTACGTCCATACAACAGCCGCGACGCTCCTCTGGTGGGCGGTATGGTCCGACCGGATCAAGAAGCGGTACCCGTTCGTTCTCGCGGGGCTCGTGTACTGCCTGGTCGGCTTCGCGATCAACATCGCGGACGTGAACATCGGCGCGAAGTACTTTGGCACGTTCCTCGTCGTCGCTGGCGCGTACGCCGGCTTCCCCGGGGTCGTCGCATGGTGCGTCCTGCGTCCCCTTCCTCATTTGTTTCTTCCTTCTCTCGCATGAGACGAGAAGGCTGACGGGACGTGGACCTGGATGCGCACACACAGGCTGGGGAACAACCTGGCGGGGCACTACAAGCGCGGGGTCGGGATGGCGCTGCACATCGGCATCGGGAACTTCGCCGGGGCGATCGCGAGCAACATCTACCGCTCGCAGGACTCGCCGCGCTACGTTCTTGGTCGTACGTATCTGGCCTTCTTCCCCCTTTTCCCCTCTTTTCCATCTTTCTCTCGCCATTCCGTCCCCGGAGTGCTGACTATATGCGTATATATGTGCGACTCTGACAGACGGCCTGGAGCTGATGTTCGTCGGGATCGGGTTCATCACGCTGCCGATCGTCGTCATCGCGTACAAGCGCATCAACGCACACCGGGACGAGGTCATGAAAGAGGCGAACGAGAAGGGGACGAAGTTCACGCCCGAGGAGCTGCGGAGGCTGGGCGACCGTGCGCCCGACTTCAGATACACCCTGTGAGAGGCGCGTATGATTGAACGCGCTTATGGGACTTGTGACTAATGGCTTTTTTCTATTCGTATGTATGAGTATGTAACGATGTAACGATAGATCAGCGTAACTGCCATCCAATGCGCGGGTCTCGCGCCACAGTGGACTCGCGAAATTAGGCGCGGTCTGTGTGGCGTCGCTCACGTGCGCGTTATCTTACGTGCGGATCCACATGACCGTGGCAGCATTTGGGATCGTGAGAAAAGCAGCTCATCGTCTTCAAACCCGACCTCGACTCTCCTCCTTGTCCTTCTACAACCATGTCGCAGCATCTACAACCCCGTTTCTTCTGTATGTCTGGAGTACGAAGTCTCGTCATCCCCTTCAGAATGGAGGGTTCATGCTTGGTATGAGCTGCGCTGGCGACTTTCCCGCGCCTTTGACAGCTGCTGAAGGAGAGCGAATCATGGATGTCAAGATAAGTCACAGTGCCCTGCTCATATACGAATGCATCTTGCGTGCCGACTCTGTGGAAGGTACTCCATCCTCCGCTCCGTGTCCTGGCAATTGTTAAACGGCTCACTTTGTCTGTCTCGAAGGCTCGATCGAGTTCGATCGTCCGCATGTTCACAGAATATCCAAGAATCTACACGTTCATACCTCATCAAAATGGTCCTGAGATTCTATATGCGCAAGACTCTTGTCCGGATAACACTTGGAAAGGAGCTCGTTGAAACCGGGGTTAATATTGAGCCTACAGTGAGAAGCTTTCCGTCGGCGCGGCCGGAACCCACGGTTCGTCGGACCTTTTATCCCGACCTCCTCTCGTTATCCTCTCACCTTCTGCCTTCGCTGGCGGCAGTGACCAACGTAACGACATGCGACATTCCTCTAGTCGAAGCCATCTCCAGCAGTCACGAGCAGCGACCCTCAAGTCAGGCGGCGTCCCGGATGCGCTCGGCGCCGTCGGTGCGCATGGCTCAGCCCTGCTTCTTTTCTTCTGATCCCCGTTGGACGTCCGTCGGCCTTGCGAGCCTTCCTCTTGTCGGAAGCCTCATCCCCGTCGCGTGCTTTTCTGGAGACCGCTCGTATTCTCGACCTCAGCTCACCTGAACATCTCGCGGCGTGGTGCTTGACCAGTTCCCAATGGCTACTGATCGATCCGAACGACCAGGGTGCCGAAGAAGGACGCTACCGCGTGCAAAAGAACATCGGGGTTCACTCACGAGCTCGGTGGGCCAGTTCCCTGTTTCTATACTCATGTCTACGTCCGAAGATCGAGAGCCACGAACGAAGAAGCGGCCATCTCTGGTGCCTTAGCCGGCGGGCTATAAAATGGCGAATCCGACGCATCATGCCTCTCACCTTCGGACTAGATGTTCCAGCTCCGGTACATGCGCGGTGCACTCGTCGCCCTCGCGGTGCTCGCCACCGTCGCGAGCTCCTCGTCTTCTCCATCCAATTCTGTTGTTCCTCCCCCTTCTCATGGCCCGCTTTCCGTCGAGGAGTGCAGCCAGGATGGCTGGCTTGGGAGGCGTGCAGTCCCCATTCCAGACCCGGCTAGTCGCGTAAACCTATTCATTGGCACTACGAACACTGGGCATGCATTTCCAGGTGAGCAGGGACCTCATTGTATGCGTCCTGTTCCGCCGCCTGACATTTGTGTTGTGCGTAGGCGTGACCCTCCCGCACGGGATGGTCAAGGTGGGGATGGACACAGACTCGGGCAATAACGTAAGTCGGCCGTCACGAGGTCCTCGAGATTGGGTGTATATTTATATTTATCGGGCGGCAGCATGCAGGATACGACGCGAACCCAAATGCGTCGGCGACAGGATTCTCCCAATTGCACGATGATGGGACTGGTGGCGTAGGTTCACGGCCTGTCGTCCTCACCCTCTGAAGTTCCATTGATTCGCCAGTGTGTGAATACATGCAGGCGGTCCCCCTTTCGCTCTTCAAAGTCTGGCCATTTGCCAGCTGCGGCTCCGGCGATAACAATCGTTTCGAAGCCTGTCAGACCGATATCAACTCGCGCAAGGTCAAGCGCAAACTCCTTGCTAACGGTGCGGTCCTTCCCTCTCATGGCAGCTTGTCGTGAAGTACATTGACGGCAAGAGCGCATATACTCACCCCATTTGGCAGGTTCTGCTGACGATGTTGCCGAGCCCGGGTATTTCGCTTCAAACCTCGTACGTCCTCGATACATTACACTTGCATCGTCACCCAATGAAGTCGAACTCTAACTGGGCGTGCTGATCAGAGTACGAACATCCGCGTCGAGCTCACCGCGACCAAGCGCGCAGCCCTCCACAGGTACGCCGCCTTCCATTCGACCAAGTGCCTGGCACCCCTTCACGCCGCGACTCAGGTACACGTTCCCCTCAAATTCGACGACCCCACGCCTGGTCGTCGACATCACCAACGACGGGCAGCAGTCCAACTCCCTCCCCCTCGTGAACGTCGACCCCTCCTCGGGGCGCGTCACCGGGGGCGCGACGTTCGCCGCGTCCTTCGGGCCGGGGGTCTTCCGTGCCTACACCTGCATGGACTTCAAGGGCGTCGGGTTCGACCTCGGGTCCCCAGTCGAGTATGGCACGTACCTCGGGAACACGCCCATCCGCAACCTCCCGCAGAGCATACAGGAGTACACTGGGTATCGTTCCGAGCTTGGCGCCTTGCTAGGATTCAAGCAGAACACGAACGGCAAGGGGGAGACAGGGATATACGTCCGCGTGGGGGTGAGCTTCATCTCGCCGGAGAAGGCGTGCGCGAACGCGGAGGAGGATATACCGAATTTCGACTTTGAGGGTGTCAGGGCGGCGACGCGGGGCGCGTGGAACGAGCTCCTGGGGAGGGTGCAGGTCGAGACGGAGGGTGTGGACGATGACACGGTGACGCTGTTATACACGTCGCTTTACAGGACGCATATCTCGCCTGCGGACTGTAAGTGGTTTCTAAGGTGAACTTTTGTGAGGATACTGACAGGGTGTTTGAAGATTCGGGAGACAACCCGTTGTGGAACTCGACAGAGCCGTATTACGACTCGTTCTACTGCAATGTAGGTCATTTTATGTCGGTACCGGTATATGCGCTCTGCTAATGGAATTTGGCGCATACAATATAGTGGGACACTTTCCGCACCCTATACCCGCTCATGTCGTTGCACGACCCAGAGCAGTTCGCGCGCATCGTTCGCGGCATGATCAACATCCAGCAGCACGAAGGATGGCTTCCCGAATGCCGCGGTGCCACTGCCCAGCAGTGGATCCAAGGCGGCAGCAGTATGCTCTTTTTCCCTTCGTCCGCCAAACAAACAGGCCCTAACGTTGCGAACCAGACGGTGACCCGATCTTGGGCGAGTTCTTCGTCAAGTATGCTGCACACGCGGCAAAACTCGGCGTTGACCCAACAGCCTTGTACAATGCACTCCTCGCCGACGCCGAGGACCAACCCCCGAACTGGAATGTTCAAGGCCGGCAGGCGAACATCTGGAAGTCCAAGGGGTACATCCCGCAGGACGTGACAGAACTCGGAGGCGCGGCGACGAAGCAGGTCTCGCGCGCGCTCGAGTACGCGTTCGGCGACTTTGCGATCTCGCAGGTCGCGAAGCTGCTCAACAAGACAGCGGACGGGAAGAAGTATGCGCAGCGTGCGAGCAACTTCGTGAACCACTGGAGCCCGAACGTGACGGTGCCGGATCTCAACGACCCGTTGATCGTAGGGATGATGCAGCCGCGGTTCTTGAACGGGAGCTTTGGGAACACGGACCCGCGCCATTGCAGTGTCAACGACCCCAACCACAGCACTTGCTTCTTGTTCAACAACAATTTCGACGGCTTCTACGAGTCGTCGCCGCTTGTGGTGCGTCTCCCATTGTAGCTCCTCATGTACATGGGGAAGTCATTCTAACCTCACATTGTGTGGACCCGCAGTACTCGCAATTCGCACCTCACGACACGGCAAAGTTGATCGAGCTCCAAGGCGGGAATGAGGCATTCATCCACCGGCTCGACTTCATCTTCGACAACGTGAGTCGCTCCACTCCTTCCGTCCCCACTGCATCCCTAACATGCCCCCACACAGAACTACTTCGACTCCACCGACGAGCCCTCGCAGCAGATCCCCTTCATGTACCACTACGCCAACGCCCCGGGCCGCTCAATACAGCGCTCGCGCCAAGTGATCGCCGACTTCTTCAACAACACACCGAACGGCCTGCCGGGCAACGACGACTCGGGCGCGATGGGCTCTTACGCCGCGTTCTACCTCGCCGGGTTGTACCCCGTGCCCGCGACGCGCCAATACTTGCTTGCGTCGCCGTACTTCCCGTCCATCTCGTTCTTCAACCCGCTCTTCAACACCACCACGACCATCCGCGCGAAGAACTTCGCGGGCAACCCTAAGAACGGGACGGGGGGCACGGTGTTCGTAAAGAACGTGACGATCGACGGGGTGCCGGCGAAGAGCAGCTGCTTTTTGGAGTGGGAGGTGTTCGAGAAGGGGGCGACGGTGGAGCTGACGCTCACGGACGACATTAACGTGGGGTGTGGAGGGAACGGGGTGGACACGTTGCCACCGAGTCTGTCGACGGGCGGGTTTGATGTCGTCTAATCCCAGAGGACGGTAAATCCGGACGAAAAAGGGAAATCATCGATCACGGCACTGCCCTAGAGGAAGTCGAAGCCTCTGTGCTCGTGCTCGTTTCAGTCAGTTGGTCCTCGCTTCGTATGGGCTGTTTGTACGTGGATGTCTGCGGATCAACGCCCTGTGTAGTATCCATCTTGTTTTGCTGTATCATTAGTGTCGTTATCTTGCTTAAACCAGTCGCATCAACAATGGATATCAATGTCGTTTGAAACATCTCTGCTGTAGTTGAAACTAGTTAAGGCTGTGGCTATGGAGAGGGAAGTAGCAGCATGTATGACGAACTTTGCTGCTCAAGAGCTCTGCCCTCGGCGACGTTGTGGCGAACCGAGGCGTAAGGACGTCTTTTTCGACGCCATGCGTGAACATGTTCTGTACAGAATAGAAAGACGGTGTTACTCTTACGGAACGCGTTCTACGCAAGGCCGTGTACTCAGAGAACAGGGAACAAGACCAACCCATAACGATGCTGCGAACGCTCCACCGTGTCGCCCGAGCTCCGTGTGGATAGTAAGTTACCGGGGCTGACAGCAATTGAAACGACCCCCTGTTCTCAACTTCTGCTTACTGTTCGGGCAGCTCGGGCGCAAAGAGGAGGCTTGCCTAGACGAGTAGTAGAGCAGTCAGTAGCCTTGCGCGTAGCGCAGGTCCGGGTCCTCTCCAGCCCACTCCCAACTACGCACCAATTTTGATTGCCGATAGAGTTGCGCAGGCGTGCATCTCCGCCGTACGGGTCCATTCATAAGTGTCGCGAAGTCTATCCTGGAACCCGGGGTCACCGCGCCTGTGCACGAGAAGCTCAAGATCGGGGCTTTCTAGCCTGCGGCGTTCGTCGTGGCGAGGAGAAGCGGGAAGAGCAGCAGGGTGAGGTAGAAGTGGCCGAGGGTGTTCCCGCCGAATTGGAGGTTGTAGTTTTGCGTCATAAGTTGGAATAACGACAGGTTCATGACGTACTCCACCAGCCAATACGTATGTATGTGAACAAAGTTAGTCGTTTCCTTGAGAAAGGATGGCACGGAGGTAGCGGAGACGACTCACGCGTCATTAATAAGGACACGCCGCAGATGCTGCTCCTTCCTGAAACATTAACCAACGTCCAAATATGTCTACGACCTTGTCAAATGCAGGCAGGCGCACCTCATGAATTCATCCGCCGCCCTCCTGACCGAACACAGGTCCGCCAGACCAATCGAGCTCCAAAACATGGATAGACTCCGACACCCTCCTTAACTCCTCGACCGCCTGCCTGCACCGCTACCGATCCCTGCTGGTGACGTACAATACACCCGGGCGTTCCGCAACAGCAAGACCTAGAATCCAGAAGCCCGCCCACGGGCCCGGCAACAGTGATAACATGAGCACGAGCACGGCCCTGACGGCTCATCTCCGCGGACCTGCCGCTTCTGCCCCGGACGCGAGCCGCGAGCCGCGAGTCGCCCATGGACTTGAAGCTTATCTGCGCACAATCTCTCACCTTCGCCGACGCGAAGCCTGCCCCATACTCGGTTTCACACATGTACGCGTTCGTTCTCGGATACAGCAAGGGAAGGTATGGAAGGTATGGAAGGCGAAGACGAATGTGGGGGCGCAGACGCACCTCAGCCGGCGTTTCTTCCGGTGATTAGGACGACTTTGCTAGACTGGTCTGGGACGTCATCGATGGACCATAATGGCGGTGGAGGGAAGTATTGGTCCAAGGAGGAGGTCGTGTCCGCCGTGTGTGGCTCGGTGGCCGTCGTCAGGTCCGAAGAGCCGTGTCTCTGCAGTAGCCTCGAGGAGTAGGAGATCGAAGGATAGTGGAATGAACGAGTCCCAAAGACAGAAGGAAAACGTTCAGAGGGGGGCTCGAGTTTCCATTGACACAAGACACGAAGGGGCCACCATATCGCCGCGCATTCAGCACGTACACAGCGCGAGCACGAGGGCGGGCGGCCGCGGACGCTCGTTAGGAAGCTTGCTAGTATTCAATGCCGGTTTGGACGCGTGCATATCGAAACGGCCTATACAGTACAGGGCACTGTGTATGCCCTGAAATCCGTGCGCTAGCCTCGAGCCTACGAGCGCGAAAGGTGCAGTCATGGCCAGCCTCCGCGTGAGACCGACACCCCCTTGTATGAGTAAGACGGTCAGTATGGCGGGCAAAACTGCACATGAACTCAGAGTTAGCGCGACTGAGAAGGGCGGGTCTCCTACCACTTACCAACGGTACCAATTCTCTTCACCTGCCACTCAATCGTGGTGGCGTCCATTCAACAAGGCGTTATCGCAGTGGCGTTGCAGGCTTTACTTACATGTCTCAACGCTCGCGTGTTACACAAATATACAGTAAACGCGAGGGATAGTTGCGCGCGGGCAGTAGGCAGCGCCCGAGTAGGGATGGGTGGATGCGGGGTGGTTGCAAAGCCAGGAGTTGAACGTGAGCAAACAGATTCAAGCCGTGTTCGGACATATCCGAGACTCTGCATGTTTGAGCGGCTAAATTAGCGCGCCTTCCTGCTCGTCTTCGAGTTCAGTCGACATGTCTCTTGTAGGACCGACTGAGACCGCAGGTACGACAGCGCGCCAAAACAAATCTTAGATGCATTGTATTCTCGGTACCCGCGAACATACTGAGTAGAACCAAGATATCGGAGTGGGCGCAAGTGCTAGTGGAGATGTCCGAGCGAGGCAACGCTAATATGATCTCATACCTCCCCCAGAAGACCCTGCAGGTTAGCGTAAAGCCGGACTCTTTAATCATGCTTCTGCGAGTCGTCGGTGCGGGGTACGAATTACGAACCTCGAATAAGAATAAGTGTGCAAAACGATCCAATGATTGCGATTGCCAGTGCGCGCGCCGGGTCCGTAGGTGTACGTAACCTCACTATGATACTTGGTGCACACACATCAGCTTGACGGTTCGGAAGCAGACATGTGTTTGACAGTAATGGCAGCGGATAGAGACAGATTCAGCAAATATATGGGACGACGAGATGAGGGAAGCGCGATTCGATGACGACACAACCTAGATATACAGGAACGGGATCGAACAACAGATGCATATACACGGAATGACAGCGAGACAACGACGCGGGTCACGCAGACAGCGAGTGATACGAGACTGCAGAGTGGTGGTAGACGACAGATAATCCACAATAGAAAATAGCAGCAACAGCTAATACGGTACGATACGGTAACGGGTAGCGCGAGTGCAGTGCCACCGCACGGTCGACACGAACAGAACGAGATTTCGAGAATGACGAGTAGACGAAACGACACTGACCGACTCGGAGGTCAGATCGGGGATACCATGAGAGGGAGAGGCACCATTCCATGACCAGTGAGGCAGCCCACCAGCAGGCGCACCAGGCGCCAGCCACGGACCCGCCACCTCAACTCGTCACTCAACCCATCGCCCCCGACCCTAAACCCACACCCAAGCCCATCGCGAGCTCGGACGACGAGGACGGCACGAACCCGAACCGCAGCTCCCCGCCACCCCCTCCGCCACCTCCGCTGCCACCGCCCTTGTGGCCGACACCCTCTCCAACGGAAACGGATCCGCTCGCATTGACGGCGCGCAGTCTCTGCTTCTGCGCCGCGCGCTCCTTGCCCTTCGCGCTCGCCTGCGCGCCTTTGTCCTTGTCCTTTTCCTTCTTCCGTTCCGCGCTCGAGCTCGAGCTCGACACGCTCTTTGCAGAAGTCGGGGACCCCGTTCTCGTTCCCGCGCTCGCGTTCCCATTTGTCGGGAGCCCGCTCGCCTGGGGCAAAGGCGACGGCAGAGGCGTGAGCGGCGACGTCGGCGCCGGCGCCTGCTTGCTCGACCCCGCCCCCGCCCCCGCCGCCGTGTTGGAGTTGGAGTTGGAGGTGTTGGAGGTATCGACCTTGGGCCTGGGCTTAGGCTTGATCGTGCTCGACGCCGCGCTCGCAGCGGCGCTCGCGAGCGCCTCGACGCGCGCCGCCCGCGCGCCGCGCTTGTGCTGGCCGCGCCTTGACTCCTTCGGGTACTCGCACACCAGCCCGCGCCGCGTGCATTGGCTGTCCCATCCGCCCGACCCTTGCGTCAGCACCCCATCCCAGTCCACATAGTCCGAAAGTACGGGCGAAAGGAAAGGAAAGCAAAGGGACTCACTTGCATCTCTGCGGCCCGCCGGGCGCAGGGGGCCCACACGCGATCTTGCGCTCCCTGCAGAACAGGCACGCCATGATCGGCTTCTTCTTCTCCGCGTTCCCCCCTTCCCCATTCCTTGCCCCATTCCCTCCTCCCGCCCCGTTTCCCCCACTCCCTTCCGCATCACTGGTCATGTTCAGCTTGAACATCGCCTGCCCCGGCGCATTGACATTCGGGAACGACGTGTAGTCCACAACGGGCGTCGGCGCAGGGACGGGGACGGAGACAGGGACGGGAGGGGTGGCAACGCGCGGCGGTTTCTCCTTGCGCGGTCGGCCGCGCGGGCGTTTCTGGACGAGCGGGCCTTGCGAGTCGGATGGTGGGGACGAGGGGCCCTGCGCTTCGTGCGAGTGGGAGCGGGCGGGCGCTTGGGACGCCGGACCGGATCCCGACCCCGATCCCGACCCCGATGCGACGGGGGCGGGGGACAAGGACGAGGACGAAGACGAGGACGGGTGTGAACTGGACAGGGGTGGAGTTGGCGGGGGGCGGAGGTAGTCCATCGGCGGGGGCGACTGTGTCTTGCGCTTGGATGGCACTGGGGGGAGAGGGGGGGACGGCGGGGCCGCTGCGTGGGGAGCGATTACTGGTGCAGGGACGGCTATAGGTACGGGGAGAGGCTTGGGGGAGAGCGGGGTGATGGCGCCCTCGAGGGTGTAGGAGCGCGTCGCGAGGGTGCGCGCGGGGAGGACCTTGTGGAGGGACGCGGAGGGGTAGGTGTGCATCTGGGGCGCGGGAGCGGAGACGGGCGACTCGGCATACACGCCGACACCCTCGTCGTATGATATTGAGTAGTCGGGGATGGCGACGTACAGAGAATGGGGTGGCGATGTGTACATCTTCAGGCGAGCAATGGGTGGAATGGGTGGATGAGAAGATTAAGCGGTGGGGTGGACGCAGCGTGAGTGCTCAAGTTTATGGGCAGCTGACGGAGGATGTGAACGTACCGCATCGTTCCAGGGCTGGCCCTGAGCTGCGCTCGACATCGACACCTCCTGCTGGGGGTACTCCACCGCGCAGCTGCCGGAACCGAAGCCCTCACCTTGCTGCCGCTCCTCCTCCTTGCACTCGTGCATCTCCTCGTCGACGGCGTCGTAAGAATACGCCTGGGCGTCATACGCCATCTGGGAAGCTTCGTGGGGCCACATCGCGGCGGGTTCCTCAGCGCGTTCCTCGAACTTCACAGACATATCGCTGTCACCGTCGAAGGGACCCTGGATGGCGTATGCGTGTGCATGGCCGCTTGGGTGCGCAACGTGCGAAGGGGGGTGTGACGCGGATGGCCAGTGATGTTGCTGGCGATGGTGCTGATGGGGATGGGGATGGGTGGGGTACGCGTTCTGGCGGGCGGCGCGCCGATCGCATCAGTGCAGCCCTGGGAGGAAGCGACGGCGCGTTGCGCGAAGACGGAAGAAGAAGCGCGGTGCTCACCATGACCCTGTCAGCCTGTACGTACTCGGTCGCTCGGGAAGATGGCGAGAAGGGCGATGGGCGCGCAGACGTCGCACTGTCGGGCGCCTGCGCTTGTGCGTGCGGGGGGCTGACAGTGGAGGCTGTAAGCGGTGGGGTGAAGATAGTGAGACGACGTCTAGGCTCTATGTAGACTAGGAGCGGTTCGGGGCGGAGAGAAGGCGGGGAGTACGTACGAGCTTGTTGGGAGTAGTGATCGCCGTGGAGGGGGAAAGCGTACGATGAGATCTGGCCTGCGAAAGTAAGGTTGTGATCGTGGCGCGCGACGCCCGCGTTCGCGCTCGCGCTGGTCTTGTGCGAGGTGGGCGAGGGTGGTGGTATTTGAGGGTAGAAGGAGGGGTGGTGCCTGTAGGGGTCTGAGGGGATAAGGTCGTGCTCGAGGGGGGGAGGAAGCTGAAAGAGGCCGGGGATGGTGGGAGGACGAGGAGTAGGGAGCATGATGAAGGGAGGCAGGGGGAGTGATCGAGGATCGGGGTCGCACGCGGGGACAGGGAGGAGGGAGGAGCGGACTGGGGCGCGGGTGTGGAGAATACTTAAGAGTGTTTTTCTGGCGGGTAGCGAGCAAGACACACGTGTGGACTCGCCAACCCTGCCAGGGCGGTTAGTACACACCATGGAAAACTCGCCTCCATCCATCCCCCCGCTAGTCCTTCTTCGGCACCTAATCTCACCCTTATCGCCTGAAAGACAATCCTCTTCCTATCCTCATCCACCCCAGCCCCCGGCTATACTCTCCACCCAATCCATCATTAATTCCGCCCACATAGGCGATATGAGATCTATAACTCATCCGCCTGCTCCTCCCACTTTCCCCTCTTGCCCAGAAGCGACAATCCTTGCGGCAAGCAGAATCACAAGCCCTTTTGGACTTATGCGAACACTAGATTACCTGTGCGAAATCCAGGCTTGCCGAACGCGTCCCTGCACATGGGAAACGCAAACACCAGACCGGCGCCATAGTTATTCCTCTGCTCTTTGCTTGAGTTGACTTACTTACCGGACGCGCTCTGTGCCTGTCGTGCCCAGTCTCCGTCTATCCCCACCGACCGACATTCCCACGTAGGCAGCCACACCCTGTCGCCCCCGATCTCCGCCCAGCATCGCGACCCTCGCTCTCCTCCCACTCGACTCGTGCACGATCACGTACGTACTCGTAGCTAGCTTCTGCTCTCTGCCCGCCCCAGCGCATGGACGCGCATCTCTCCTGACTGGCCTGGCCGCTGCTGCGACTGCCCCGCTGAGCGAGCAAGCCTGCTTCTGCTTCCCTCGATTGCGCCTGGTGCTTCGACGTCCCATATCGCTCCGAATCGTCGCACGCCCATAATGGATCGTCGCAGCGGCCCACCTATCTCTCGCCTCCGGCAGCGCTCCGTATGCGCGACCTTCGTAACACGTAACACGCCCAAAAACGTCCGCCAGCCGCCTCCCTCCAGGTATTACCGCGGCACCAGTATGTCAGTCCTCGACCCACAATCACCCCCAGCCCCCCAGTCCTTCGTATCTTACTCCCTCGCTCCCCGCGTCCGGTCCGCACCCCTCCCTTTCCTTCGCCTTGATCACTGATACTGTATTCCTACGCCAGGCGGCCTGCGGGCCTTCGCGCGCGCCAGCGCCGCACCATTACACGATCACACGTCCCGCACCGTGTTCTGTAGGCTCTACATCTACCGCCCTCAAATGGCGCCATGCTCCCCCTCCCCCCCTCCCCCATCGCGCCGGCTCGCCGCATTCCCGACCACCTGGACGCGTCCGAACCTTGGACGCATGTTCTGCCACATGCTGTGCCAACTGGGCCCGCGCATTCAATTTCCTGCTCAAACGATCGAACGTATCATGTTGCGCGTTGCGTCGCAGTGTCGCACCGAAGTAAGTTACGTCCATCCTTCGCCACGCTCTCGTCCACCCCTAGACTCGGGTCCCCCCACCTCGGCGCGCGCGGCCGTACAGCCTCGGACCCATTGACAGCATCCAGTTCTCTAAGGTGCGTGCTCTTCTTAAATTCAGGCGTTATACCTCCCTATCCCCTATCACCTCTGGCAATTGAATGCCCGGTGACTTCATTCATTCGCGTCGCCGCGGCCCATCCGGTAACGGTAACGCACCCGGATCTAAGCACGCATCACCTGCTGCCTATCACCTATCACCTCGCCCTTCGCGTGCCGCCCGTCCTTGCCGTTCGTCCGTACTGTACCGGTGGTACGCCTTCCTTCGCACCTTGAGAAGCTCGAGTTCGCGTCGCGTGCGGCAACTTATCCCTCGGCGGGTCACGCTGGCGATGAGGGGACCTTCTCCCACAATCACATCGCTGCGCAGAATGCACTGTATGCGGGTCAACGTTTCAACGCCTGGTAATGGCGTCATCGCGTAATATACGCCACCTGGTAGGTGGGTCTCCCTCCTCGCACTTCTGGTTTTGGTTCTGGTGACCTGTGACGAGACGATGCCTGAAATCCCTGGAAAACCAGCGGCGGGGCAGGCGCGGAGGAAACGAGCCGAGATGCGGGGACCGCACCTAGCAGCTGGCGAGCGCACCCGAGTGCGCCCAAGGAGTTTCTTTGTCGCGAGTGCATCCGGTGCGAACTCGTGTCGATACCGCACTGTATTCCGAATGACTGCGGCCATGTGTCCAGGATCCCCCATGTCCACAGTCCACTGACCACGCCATATGACATGTGAACAGTCACAGCCATGGTCATAGTACAAAGTTCGCGCCCCCCTTCTCCTTCTCCTTGTCCTCATCCGCGCTCGGACGCCAGCCTCGATGACGCGACGGACGCGTAGACCTGTCAGAGCTAGCTTACTGTACGTATGTAACTTCCGAACGCGTGGTCGACACGCCAATCACTCGCCTCCCCGGGCGGTGACACTTCTTTCGTGCTTCTTCAATATCCTTCCCCTCACGGCGTACGGCATCGTGGCGCTACACGTATGTTTGCCTCGCAGAAGACGTCGGCTGGGCCCTAACTAAGACTTATGTCAGTGCCTCCAGGGCCGGGGGCGCGCGACGGTTGCCGTTGCTGTCTGGTTGCTAGCGCTGTTACCTGTGCATGTCCGGTTCGCACTCGAGATGGCATACACCTACACGAATGCGGAAAGATGGTACCGCGTACGACGACGACGTGCACAGTGGTCGCTGCCCAGTGCCAGGGGCCGCGCTCGCAATATGTGCCGCTTATGGAGGCACGGGGGAGGCACGATGACGTTAACCATAAGAGAGCAGGCGGGACTGAATGGGAATGGGGTGCTCTGGACGTACTCGAAGAAAATTTGGCTCCGCAGCGACGTCGATGTCTTGGCCGTCCGCGCTAAGTTCTTAATAATGTATTCAGCACTCGACGGCCCGCTGATGGTCGATGAATGACGTAGTTGCTTGAGCACGGGAGGCCTAGGAAGGTCGTGAAGGGCCTCCTTGGCGATGGAAATGGCCCCCGGGGAATACGCGTACGTGCACGACCGGTGGACTCGGATCGGAGTGCAGCGCGAGTATTATTATTATTATTATTTCAAACCCGGGTATGTGTGCTAGAATTGGTGCTAAGGATGGAGGCGGCTTTACTTAGCTGCGTCGCGGAGGGGGTCGCTCAGGGACGGCGGCGAGGTCGAAGACCAAAAGGATCGTCGGCGGGTCGGCGGATGGCCCTGCGCGCGCGCTGCTGCTTGTCGACGTCGATAAGGATCGTCCCGCTGTATGCGCAGATGAACTCAAAACTCTGCGGTCGCATGTGATCGTAAGTTCTGCGGATCCTAGGATTTGCGCTCGATGCCGGGCAGCCGAGGTGTAGAGGCCTGACAGTTCTGAGTTCATTTGGAGCCGGAGTCAGGTTTCGAAGGGCAGCACTCTCACCAAGTGACCATTCGCGCTTTACCGCTCTCGGCGTTCGTCGGCGGTTCAAACTCCGCTGATCGCTTTACCTTTTCCGGTCACACCGGAGAAAGGGAGGGACTGGCGTGGGAGTCTATGCTTGCACTGTATTTTTGATTGACACTCAGCGCTGCCTGGCTGCTTAACCATACCTTGCATGCCCTCGCTCAACCTCCCCTCGAGCTTCGCCCGTCCCTGGGACGGTGCGTCGTTGTGCGGATAGCGTGCTGAACCACATCTAGCGCAGGGCACGTCCAATGCGGTCGCGTGCCATGTGTTCCGGGACACCGCGAGAATCCTGGCAGGGCTTCTGACCAGCGGTGGCGTCTGCGTGAATGAATGCTGGTTTGATCCCCGGGTTCTCGCAGTGTGGGCTTTCTGACCGCACATTACAAATTGTACAAGGATCTGGAGGAGCGATCGCCTGCCTGTATCACTGTGGCCGTCGGCGGTCTTCGTGCTGTACGACATTTGGGTGCTACTATCTGGGGTTCTGTGACAGGGATATCAATGGCACATAAGATTCGAAGATTCGGCAGGAAGTGGCCGTACGTCGCGCCGGAAATCTGGCAAGCATGTTCCTGTGCTAACGAATATTGCACTTACTGACCGTGCCCGAAATAATGGCGATTAGTTTCAGGATTCGTGCCCGCGGTAGGTCATCATCTTGGCGAGTGATTGCACGTCATCTGACGCTGAATTGCTGTGGTTCCGCAGACAGTCTCCGTTCGAGTTCACACCCTCCTTTTGCGAGCGACGCAGCCTCACAGCTCGTGCGCACCACCTCATCGCGGCTGCCACGGCACCAAATGCCACCACCGTCCAACCACCACCCAACCACCCACAGTCGGGCGGCAGTACCAAAATTAATACAACCTCAACCTTCAAGCCCGAACCTACTCATAACCGCCCCCGCCCCAGCCAACCTGCCGGGCGCGTGCGCTTCCCTTCCTCCGCCAGCGACAGGCCCCCCAGCTTCTCTTCCCGCGCAACGTGTAGCCCGCCCGACCAACGCGCTCTCCGCCCAATCACGCCCCTCGCTCATGTGCCCTTTACGGCACGGCCGCCAGCTGAATTCTGGAGGCGGGCGCTCGGGGTGCTAAATGAGGGAGCTGCAAATCCGCGTTTATTTGGCAGATGGGCGCCGCTTCTCCCCCGGGCACAATGCAGGCTTCCCCTGGCAGCCCACGATGGTAAGCAGGTCGCCATATCCGGAGATCAGTGAGGGCTTTTCGTTACCCCTGCGGTCGCGGTTGCGCGAGACGACGGGGAAAAAGAAGGGGGAAGGGGCCATCCGAACTTTCGACGCGTTCCACGGGCAGCCCGGGTTTTCTGGATCGGCTTCGAGAAGGGGGATGACGTAGGGCATAACGTGAGCGGCCTAACGCCTTTCGGGTATGTGGCTTCGTCGCTGCTGTATGTTGGTATCGAGTCGGGGTGCTAACGTATCTGCCTGCCAGGTACTTTACGCACTTACGAAGCGCTTCAGAGAGCCCACCCACTCGCCCACTCAGAGGGATGTGGAGCGCATCGCTGTATGCTGTGTGCATGCCCATACCCATAAGCAACGACGCCCGACGAGCATACCCGAGCGGGCCGCGCACATCAGTTCGAATTCATTCGAAGAGCGGGCGCGAAGCACCCCTCTCGATGAAGGGTCCGTCCGTCGTGCCGCACCGGGTCGCTGGCGCACCCGCTCGCACAGCCCACGTCGGAGGGTCGAGGCCGCCCCATTCCTGCTCTTTGTCAGTAGAAGGCGGCTCCCGGGGTGGCAGCTCTGCCGGTGTACGTAGTAGATGCCACTACGCATCGTGCCACCGTACGAACGCCAATAGAGGGTTCGCGGGAAGGGCCCCGGCGAGGAGCCCATCTGGTGTCTAGACCTAAACCTGCGCAGGGAGTGAGGTGAAGGTGTGTCACGGCTGTTTACTTGCCATAACGCTTCTAGGTTTTGCTTACGCTTCTAGGCTTTGCTTACTCGTCTCCGCATCGACGTCTAGGACAACATCTACAGGATGGGGTTCTGTCAATCGCGATCACGACCACGACCACGACCAACACCACCCGCGGAGATTGTGCATCGCAGGCGCGGACTCAGAACGGCAGCTCGGCGGCCGCGACGAAGTCGAACGACGACAACGCCAACGACGCGTAGGTACCGAACAACAACAACTCGGCGGCGGCGCGGACGCGCGAACAGTGGAGTGGGAGACGCGGCCGAAGAGTACCTGATGGCCGGCCCCTACAGCAGCTGGTAGTCTCGCTATCATCTGAATCACCATTAGTCGTCCCCCACTCCACTCGATCCTGATCCTAATCCCGGCCATCGCACTTCCAGGCCCCCCTATCGACCGCGATCCGAACGAGAACCGCGAACGCGAAACCTGAGCTCGATCGTGAGGCCAGGGGACGGACGGCAGAGGTGTGGCGAGCTCGCCTCCGAGCCCCACCTTGGACCCACAAGGAAGGTGAGCACACCAGCTTCTCGAGCGTGTCACTGCCAGTGATCGCATCGCATCGCCCCCGCGCACTAGTTCTCTCGCCGCCGGCCCCGACGGCCTGGCGCGGGCGGCAGGGCGGGCACGCGTCTTCAGAGCTTCAGCTTCCGCTCGCACTCGGAATGCTTCATGCAGCTTTTGTGCAAGCACGACCCTGCCGCTTCCCACCGACTTCACGGCTCGCGCTGGGCAGGGGCAGGGGTGTACATAAGTCTCAGTCTGTGCGGCCTGGAAGCCTGAGGGGCCCGTGATAGTACGTACGCGCGGCCGAGGCTCAGGGTGCTGCGTGCTGTGAGCGAGTGCGGGCACGATCAAATTGTCCGCCCTTCGCACAGCGACATTTTCAGACTCGTGCTGGTGCTCGAGAGTTCGAGAGCTCGGCCACGCCTCGTACTGCACTCCCAGCGTGAGTGAGTGTACGTGTACGTACTTGCATTTACGCCCCACAAGCGCTCTGCTCGGATCACTGACATGCGCGCATGTCACTTAGTACTAGCACTGTCGGGCCCAGGAACGCGATTGCAATATGTCGTTCGGGGATGGGATCTCGGCGTTTGCTTTCATTTAGTGGACAGGATCCAACGCCGGCGGGCGGGGTTAGTCGGCGGCGGGCTAGTGCTCGCGGGAGAGCGCGTGGCCGCCAATTCCATGGGCTGGTTGGGTTGGGTTGGGTTGGTTTGGGGGGAGGCTCGCCGGCGGGTGGCAAGTGACGAATGGCAGCGGGCGCAGGAATGTTGTGAGCGGGTGAAGGGCGCGTGTGTCGTAAGGCGCGGCGTCCTTACCTACTACCTCACCTTCGATGCCTGGGGAAACGGCATTGGGATACTAGGCTACAGCCCACTAGTACTGACGTCGGTGAACTGCGACGTCGTGCGCATGCCTGCGGTTCGGGTGCGGTCATGCATATGCGCTATGCGGGCGACTGGAAATTGATCATGAATTCAGTTCAAGTTGGGAAACGCACTTGAACGTGTTACGTGTCTAGGGGCTGTCGCGGAGAGCCAAATCGCTGGGCTCATTGCCGCCGCCGCGGGGCCAAGACTCAGGTGGCCAGTCGTGATGGCCGGGAGACGTGGTCGTGGGCTGAACCTCATGTGATGGGTGCTTGCTCGATGCGGTGCACCCTAGTTCGAAGGTGGCCGCATTCCACGGCGGTAGTGCGCCCTGCACGACTGCGTCGGGTTTCATGGTGCATGCATATGATCCCTGCGTTGGCTGTATGTTTCAATGGAATTGAACCAGTGTCGAGGCCCGAGTCTCGAGCATGGAAACGTCTGGACGGGCTCAGGTGAGCCCGAAGACATATGTGGGTTCTCACTGATATGCGGACTTGGGAGCATTATGTTAGAGCTCGCCAGGTTTAGCAGCTCGTTATGTTGTTATGGGAGCACATATGCACGGATCGATGTGTTCCTGGATCATCGAACGGAACACATGGCTTCGGAACGCTCTCAGCACTGGACGGGGAGCCGAGGAGGAACCGGTATCGGATGGACTTAGCATCCCCTGTATCGCCGCCTGAACGAAAACAATGTCGGAAGACATGCATGAGGCCACGGGGGTGGGATGAACTGAATGGGTGCTGGGGCTCATCAAAAGCCTATTTGACTGGCGAAAGGGCGCGTCGCACCATCGTCTGATGCCAAAACACCATAAGACGCGAAAAACGCGGAGAAGCGCAGCGCTGGCCACAGATGTTGGGCGCCCAGAACATACCTGTACCGCGTTGTCCTGGCTTCTCGGAGGCTCCAGCTTCAGTTGGCGACCGCGAGTTCGTTCGTGGTGTGCGTCGTGCGACCAGCGTGTGCGACGTGCTAGCCACATTTGCATAACGGCCCCACCGCGCGTCAGACATATTATTCTAGTTTGGAGGACGACCAGCGGCGACTCCGACATAGGTCCTTCCATCGGTGCAGTCTTGCTCGTTCTGTCGTAAATTCGCCATCCATTTGTGCCGCGTGCGGCACAGAACATCCCCCATGATCCTTATGAACACACTCCACTAGGCGCCCGGCGGTGAACTTAGGAGACCACCGCAGCGTCGCCGCCTTACCCGCGCATATGGAGCAGCTTTCCTCTCCGACGAGCCTCCTGAGCACTTACTAGGCGACATAGCGAAGCCATTTGTTGCGGAATTGCGTCGGAGTTGGAAGTTCATGTCTGTGGGCGAGACAGCGTGCCCGATGACGGTTAACATTCTAACTTCCGGGAGTAACTTGCGCCGGCCAAAAGTTAGTTTTCTAACTTGTACTCACTTTCCTGGTGGGGAAAAGCGAGCACAAGTTAGTTTGTCAACGGGCGCTCAAGTTTACGGATTCTCGCGTGTACTCACTTCGGGTCTCGTGCTCTCTTTCTCCGACCTCCGGGTCATACCCAAGACGCGATAGCTTTTTGTGCCAGCGTTCCAGATGATGTAAGATTGCTGGACCATGTAGGGTAGCGTAGCAGCCGCGGATATCTGATATCAAGTCTCGTCTCACGGGTACTAACTTGTACTCGCGTGACAAGTCTATTTACGTGAAAACCAGTTAGCACACGTCAGAACAAGGGAACTTAAGCAAAATCAAGTGAGACCACGCACCTTTGGCAGCACCCGAACCTAGCCAGCGGGAGTTAACTTATACTCCCGCTGGACGCGCGCTCCCGTGAAAACCCACTGCCACCGCCCTTGTAAACCCGTGTGTGTAAGCAGTGAGACGACGCACCTAGCGTGAGCTCGCGTGTGCTCCCTTGGTCAGCTAGATGTCCAGAGATTAAGTACATGCACTGGGCGCGGCCTGTGGATGATAGGACGCATTCCTCGGCCCGCCGCCCATTGAAATAGGAACACCCGGGCCCGAGTGTTCCGGCATGCACGAGGAAAGAGAGGCGAGGCGAGAGAATCTGCACACGGCGAGAAAAACGAGACGAGAGCAGGGAGTAGGAATCTGATTCTTCAGCACCTAACTACTCACATGTAAATACACGAAACGGCACCCTAGAAAATCTATCGCAGGAACCTTCGAAGCTGCACAGAACAAGGAAAAGCCGAGCAAGAACCAATGGAATGACAGGACCAGGGAACAAACAAACCGACAGCGGGCGGACATCGACCAGTCTCGAGTCGAAACCCACACCCAACGGCAAACGCGAAAATACCAAACAGGCTGGAGGCCCGTCGTCATATGTACAAACGGGGAAAGGGAGATATAGTAAGCACTACTGGGTTCCGATTGCACTACACGACCAACATAAGACCCAGGTGCAAGGTACATATGCCAGCACCGACTACACCCCTCTCTAGACATCGCGCTCATCAGATATAGCGACTGTAGGTAAATAAAGCCACTACTTGTACTTGCTGCCGCAACGGTGTGGGGGCCACTGGACGGCCAAGTGGAACCCCACTACTAGCGGCAGGTTGTACCACAAGGCGGAGCATGAATGACATAACCCAAAATGATATCGTTAAACAGTACAAATAGGAAGGGGGCAATGACGAGAAGCACAAAGTGAGAACCAGCTCATCCACTGAAATTTCCGGTAGGAACCGGAAACTCCCGTTCAAACCAGTGGAATGAAGTGAGCCCAAGTGAACCCAAGTTTGCCAACTTGAGCTCACGTGGACCACTATTCATCGCATCGACACTTGTTCCGCATAGCAAAGATGCTCATTCACGTACCATAAAAAGGTGGCCATCTGGGTGTGCGAGGCGGAGCCCGTCTCTGATGCAAAGGGACTTCACGGCGAGAATATCATCTGCCACAGCTGCGACCCCTCACTGCACGCTAGACCATGAATACTGAACGTGCTCACCTTGACCAATGGTGCCCTCACAAGTCATACGGCATTTTCGACGCCGTCCGCCACATTCTCCCACTCGTCGTCCATCAGGGAGCTGTAAGAATCAGAGACAGAGATGAGTAGTATAACAGCACCGAAGGGAGAAGGACCAATGTCGGATGTACGTACCTCGACAGCATTGGGCATTTGGTATCACTTGCTCGACTGAGCGTGAGGGGAAGCACAAGAAGAGGCGTCGGCCACCGGCGTTGAACGTCAAGCGCAGGAGACCATTAGCAGCACCCGGAGGGTCGGTCGACGGATGGCGTTAATGGTATCCAGCAACAGAATTGAGCGACCATAGCCGAGGCTGCGAGGTGACGGAAGGACAGTGGACACAGGCAGCGAGAGGACGACTACGACAGCGACCCACGGTGGCGGTGGCGCTAGTGCAAGCTCGGGTATTGCCGCAGGCTGGCGCCTTAGAGCACTCTTAAGTCTTGCAGACGACAATGGGAATGTCACTTGTTAAAGCCGAGGAGACTGTTAAATAAGGTAACAGATCGTTCGAATTCTCCCAAGTTAGGCCTCAAGTGAGATCAGGTGTGAGGCTTAGTTTGGGTGGCCGGCAAGTTAGAAAAGTTCAAAAAGTTACTCCCGGAAGTGAGAATGCGCACTCTCGTGCCCGATTCGGCCCCCAGAATGCCGGCCTAACGATGTAAAGGCACCTCTGGTGTAATGAGTCCGAGTCCTAAGACTCGAGCTCGGTAGTGGGCCACATCGAGCTCAGATGGCGGCACTCCGAAGCAGCTAGGATCGCGGGAGCCCGGGGTCTTCGAATCTCTCTAGCTCCATAAAGTATGTCAGATCTGTGCAAATTTCTCAATATCCACATCGAACGACTGGAGACGTACCTTATCGCTGCGGTGTCGGACTGCTCGGCAAGCGGCGCCGGGAAGCTGAGGGGAAAGTTATCTGTTCTGATATGGGCTGGTGGTGTCAGTCACAAATTGGTGGCTCTGGGAGGGAATGCGGTTGACCCCACGGGTAACGACTCGGAAGGAAGCGCACCTGAGTGCTTGCCACAAACGAAACGGGCCACGGATAAGAGATCTCATCGCAGAGCGGGTCGGAGTCAAATATGACCTGGGTTATCTATGTCCGACTCTGGAACGACTGGGGCCTGCAGCGATTAGACAAGATGTCATGTTGTCTGTGGATTCCCCCTTTGTCACGGCCCGGTAGACCAACGGGCATGCATAGCACCTTTTGAATCGGATAGTCAGAGAAGAAAGCAACAAGGATGATAGCGGGACAAAACACTTCGAATGCAATACGTATATATGCTGATGCCCGCACACGGAATACTGTTGAACACAATTGGAAGAAAACCCGAGAGCCTGCACTGGCAGCGATTGGAAGTGCTGAGTAGCGCCCACGCACTCTTGCCGACTAAGGGAAGAAGGTTTGACGCGGTCGCGTGAGGTGCTGGGGTGAAGATCACGGGGTCGTGCTTCTTTTCTTTAGGCCCGGGTGCCGATGGGGCTTCACAGCGAGCTGGCGTTGTTTTTGGGCAGGGACTTCAGTCAGGTAGGATCAGCCAGCCAGTAGTTAACGGGAAAAGAGGCTCAGCTCGCCCGTTAACTACTGAGCATTTAATCCTGGCACGTACCTAAGCCGGGCTCCCAAAGTGAACGGAGCTAATCCCGACGGCGGGAAAGCCGCGATGGCAGCGGGATCACGCGGGATAAGCTGGGGCGGGAGGGCTTGGGTTAAATCGTGAGCGGGGATCACTCGGGGAGGACGTACGATAAGCGGGGCAAGAGGATAAGCCGGCAAGGCAGGATAAGCCAGCAGGGAGGATAAGCGGGGGAGGGAGGATCAGCGGGCGGGCGGATAAGCTAGCGCCGAGAGGATTAGCAAAGGCTTTCGAGCAAGCCTAAGTTGTAAGCGCTCGTAGGCGCCTAAGAAAAAAAAAGACATGCCTGGGGTCGAACCCGCGACCGACGCAATAGTTTGCGGCGCTTTCGCCCGCTACACTACTGCTGCTTACTCCGGCTTGGGCCAGAGTAAGTAGTTGACCACAATCCGAGGAGGGGGGACGCAACATTGCCACGGACGGTGCGTCCCTGCGGACGCGTTCCTTGCTTTCTGTCGCCCCCCCTCCTCGCTCCTCCTCTCCTGCTCCTCCTCATTCCTCTCTGCCTGGGGGCCGTTGAAACGGCGAAGAAACGGCACTCGTGCATTTGCACGAGTGCCGTTTGCATTCAACCGCCAACGCCGACCGCCAATGCCTCCGGTGCCGACGCCCCGCCAAGCAGCGCCCCAAGTCGCTATCCGACACCCAGGAGCGACGGCTGGCGCGATGCGCTCCCTCGTCGCGTCGCCATGCCGGCCGTCTGGGCGTCCCTCGCTTCCCGGGCTCCCTCTCCCTCTCCCCTGCACTCCTGGAGCGTCAAGCTCGCTGTTGGAAGTTAGCATAGGTCCCGGTACGTCCTCCTCCCCATCTTACGGCCTCCACTTACTTACAGACCGGGCTCAGGAGTATCCTGAGCCCTTAACGCAGCCTAGGACGCGTCAAGCACAGGTGAGTAGCCTGCGCGTCCTTTTCTCGGCCTCCCCATTTACTGCTGGCCTCTCCCCGGCCCTCCAGACGTCCTGCCGCCTCGTCCTGCCACATTCCGCCCGCTCTCTTCCCCTTGCGCGACCGTTTCCTAGGCCAGGTACGTCAGTGGAGTTCGTTTTCCGCCTGTTTCAAGACATACTGACCTTCGTACTTTTTTTTCATTGTTTTCTTCGTTGCTGGCGCGTCCCACGTCATCCTCGTCCTCCACTGGCTGTCCTCGACGTCTGGACTTGCCTCTGGACATTCGTGCGCATTGCTTGTGCACGTCGCGCTGCTCCCACCATTGCCTCGCCATCCCCGCCATCCTCGTCTGCCGGTCGCTGTCTGTACGTCGCTCTCGACGTACCACGGCTTGTTCTTGCTCCGCGCCATCGTCTGCCTGCTCTCCGTGTACACTTCGGCCGTCCATCGCGCATCCATCGCGCTCGCCTTGTCCGTGTGCGATGTCCGCCGCCTGTGCTTGTCGCACCCCGCCCGTCGTTCCGTCACCAACCTGCACCCACACTCGCGACCTGGGCATGGCCTCGCCATTCCCGCCCGCCGTCCTGCTAATCCGGCATGGTCGCGCCGACGATGACTCCGTCTCCCCGTCGTCCTCGCCCACCCGTCGCTCTTCGTACGTCGTTACCGATGCGGCGATGGCTGCGCGTTTTCACCACACCGCGCCGGTTCCTCTCTCCTCGTCCACAACGTCTGCTTGCACTTCGGGTGTCGTTCTGGCGGTCTTCGCCGTGTTTCTGGGCACACTTACCTGGGCGTACACGACATTGGGTCCTCTTCGCGTTGAACCCGCGATTCCTTCGCTGTCTGCTCGCACGGGCTTGGTCGCTCCCAGATCTTCTAGCGGCTGCACGCCCAGTACACGATGCTGCCTCCACGCATCTTGGTGAGGACGTGGACTCGCTGTCCGGCTTGATGCGTTCACGCTAACATATCGATAGACGTTGCTACCCATCTTTCGTGTGCCGCGCGGGGGGCGCACCCCGATACCGTATCCGGTTTTCGTCAAGGTACGCATTTTATTACAGGGATATGTTCAGGTAACTGATCGGCCCGTAGGCACTCATAAAGTTGGGTTTTCACTTGCAAAACGCTAGAGGTAGCCGGCGAAACATCGTCAGTCCCGATCGTCGCCACTGTCTCGCCTTCCACGAGGTACGTGCCAAACTAATCCAGCGTTTGCTATATTTATTTGTTGTCCTCTAGCCCAAGAATGGTCTTCTGGACGTGCACGCCCAACCCTGGTGAGTGGATCGGTCTCCTGTATGTCGTGTCTCGCTCATACTCTAGCGCAGGTGGGCCAGGAGTTTGAACGAAAAATTTGATTTCTATGACCGTTTCATCAAGCCTTTCTTGTAGATTAGATGCGCTTCGTTCTCTTTGTGGAATCTGGGTACAATTCGTGCGTGGGGTGCATGTATAGCTCGCCTGCGTAATACACTCCCCTCACTGCTCTAGCCGTTCCCACACCGGGCTATCCGGAAGGGACTCGTTCTTATAGATCGTCGTGCCTGTGTCGAAAGTCTCCAGGTCGGAACCGGGCGGAAGGACGTATTTGCGCTCTAAGACGGCATGCGTGCCTTCAATTCGATCGTGCATACCCTCAAGGCAGAACTCGTGTGTGTCCAGCCCTCCATCAGCATGCTCTGGGTGGGCTGTGATCTCCACCACTAACATTACTCTCCATCCATGCAATTGATGGACAGCGTGGTATACCTCGGCCTCGTCGATTGGTCGATACTGGAGCGCACCCTAAATCGATAGCGGGGAATTAGTATACAAGCTTAGTCTGACCCCAAAATTGCCACTCACGACCCCCAGCTCGTTCTCCACCCACGTAATGAACTCCTGCATTAGAGGAGTCATGTCTCCGCCTTCTGGTTGCGTCTCCGGCATCAGTGCTTTGAGCCGCTGGCAAAACTCGGCATAGGCGGTAGTCGGAATACCGTTCAGATCCGACCAGAACGCCCAGAGCGCGGCAAGGATCGTTCGGATAGTATCGCGCGCCATGGGTGCGACGCGCATGCGAGCGAAGGCTCGGGAATGCATAAATGCCAGAAAAATTCGAAGAGGGGGCCCATCCATCTGACACAGCCCATTCAACGGCAAGGGAATCTGAGAGACATGTCAATATATTGTCAGAGATGAAACGAATCAAGCACCAACCGTGAGTTCCGCTCCGTTGTAGCACACGCGGATGCAGTAGTGCAATTTGTTTACGTTTTCAGGCGTGCATGCCTGGAAGACGAGTGCATCGCCTGGATTTCTAGGCGAAGTGGAGAGCAGGTACACGGCAGCACTGCGAGCGGGCGTAGCGGTGGCCATCGTGCGGGTAGCGAACGACAGAGTTGGCGTCATGGAGGGGTTTGATCTCCCGATAACAAGGTCTGCCACGGTCACCTGATATTATGCAAGACGTTCTTCCCAATCTTCACCGCTAGAGCCCGCCCATGACGTTATGGAATAAACGACGGTCTGTTCCATCATAACTGCTATTGTATGGATGATTCGAAAACATGCGAACACTTCGTTACAATCCCCGTACGCATAGATCCCTCTCAACGATGATTGCGGTGGAAACTACGGAATCTAGAAGAGCATTATGTCGCAAGAGACAAGGGGAAGGCCCATAGGGTCGACTTCGATGGTAGCGCTCTCTCGCGGGTCCTCCGCCAGGTGAATGTCGCTGTCGTATCCGTCGGCTAATTCGCTCACCTGGCCCCACTCGCGCTCCTTGCCCTTCCCTTTCCCCGCTTCGTCCCCCGCCGCCGCCTCTGTATCCATCGCCTTGCCCTTCCCTTTCCCCGCTCCTGTATCCATCGTCGGCTCGATATCGGCATCGTCATATTGAGTGCCGCGGTCGATCCAGGTGGGGACGTTCGAAATCTTACCCACCGCCATCCAATGCTCTCGGTAGTATATCTCCCGATAATGGAAGATTTCCTACATCGGGTTTTAGTGCGTGCGGTACAATCAACTGATGCACGAAACATACCAGTGGCAAGTTCTCTTTTGCGAAGCGGGCCAAGAAGGCCAGAGTGTGTAACATGTCGAACGTTTCAATGAACCGTACGTAAGGGGTAACGTGCGGAATCAAATTGCGCACTTCCTCCCACTTCGAGTTTTGAAGGCGAGGGTCTCGAGTGGCCCAAGCGTGCACGGCGATGAGGAATACGCGGGTTGGCGTCCAGGCGGCCATCTCGGAGAACCAGGTGTCGCAATAACGCGTTTCCATATAGGCGAGTGCAGCCTCTAGCTTCTCCACGTCATCTGTTGTGGCGCCGTTGACGCAAAGGGGCACCTGAACCGCTGTCAATGACGGCGTAAGTGAAGGTCTGGGATACTTGCCGTCATCCGCCAGTCTGGACCTCTCATAATCCTCAAGTAGTACTTTAAGTCGTTCGACGACGCGATCGTACCTGCCGGAGGGGGGGGAGTACGATTCCACCTCGCAAAGAAAAAAATTTTGAAGGGCGCATCTTTGAAGTCTGGTTTAGTGACTTCCAGCCACATCGTGGATCAGTACGAAGGGGACGCGCGGTCCCCACATGGGGAGCGCCTCTCTTTTGTTCTTCCCGGCATATCCGTAGATCAGGTGACGTTGGAAAGCTCACACGCATTTTTTCCAGGGAGGGCCAATAGGACGGAGGTCCGCCTTGGGATTGTATGGCAGTATTACACGTGTATAAAGCTCGTGTATGAGATCTATACACATGGTGCCACAAGCTGGCCGGAAAATGCTGCTAGGCGAGCTACAGGAATGACGGGGGAAGCGACAAGGAGGCTGTTGAATAGCACAATAATATATATATAAGAGAGGCAGACTCCACCGTTCCTACCACAACCATGGCGCTCAAGCGTCAGCTCTCTGGCCCCTCTCGTACCGCAACCCCCGCTTCCAAGATTCCCCGACTCACAAGACTCCACATTCCCTCACAGCCCAGTCTGGAACCGCAGTCGCAGACTGGCACCCTATCATCGCCGTCAGATACTCACCTTGTCCCTACCCCCACCGGCGCCGTGGATCTGGAACCGCAGTTGCAGACACCCACGCTAGTATCGCCGTCAGATACCGAGCTTATTCCTACCCCTCCCCGCCCCTCACAACCCGACCTGGGACCGCAGTCGCAGACACTCACCCTAGCGTCGTCGGCAGCTACCGAACTTATCACCACAACCCCAACCCGCCGCAAGGGTTCCCATCCCTATCAACCCCCATCTCAGGCTAACTCCTTGGACGGTCTTGGTCCTGAGGACGTACTAGCACGCCTAGATGCCATGGCGGAGCGTTACGCTGATGCCGTAGACGAGGTAGAGGCCGAGGTGTTCGAGCTACGCCGCCAGGTCAGCCTAGCTCGTCGCTGTTTGGAGGCTACCTCGTCCTTCGAAGAATGCGTGGGGGGGACCGCCATCACTGATAGCAACGGTGGTTCCCAACCAAGTGGTGGGCAGGATGGGCGAAGCTGTGAGGCGCGGGAGGGGGAGCAAGGTTGAATGAGCGACTGCTTGGGTGGGAGCGACGGCATTGCAAAATGGGACTGGAGGTTACAGAGGCGGCGTGAGGTGGGAAGGTGCGGGGAGGCGACCAGGACGAGGAAGGACGTAGGCGATGAAGCAGCGGGTTTATCACATCCCAGGGAGCAGGCGACGTGGCAGTTGTGCGAGCGCGGATAGTTCGTGAGGACGGGAGACTGGAGGAGATGGCGGAAAAGTTGAAGGGGGATGCGGACGAGGAGGGTTGCGGGACATCGGCGTAGAGCCTCGAAGGGACTACGTGGGCTGTGCTTCGAGGCGAGAGAGCGCATCTTTCCCAACTAGCACAGCCCGAATGACCAGGAATTGTGGTATACTAGTCGTTAGCGTGCATCATACCGAAATTTCATACAAACTCATACCTTCGTGCTGTTGAGACGGGCACCCGCGCGGCGCTGCTGGCAGAAGATGGATAGAAAAATAGAACACGTGGCAGAAAAAACAAGTTGAGGTGGTCTCTACCCCATCGTCCAGGAAGCAGGCAATCTGCAGCGATCGCACACATCTTCTTTAGAGGATACGATGTTCCCGTGCCGGAGGTCTGCAGCAGTCCTAGCTGGCACGGTGGTGGGTGGGTGAGACTCTGGGAGGCTAGCAAGCGCTCGTGGCTTGGTAACAAGGGATGAGCGTTTATTTCACGTGGGTCTACCTGACTACTATGTCACGTGTCGCCATCCTCCGTCGAAAGTCTCCCGACGGAGACGATGGTTTCGGCAGTACATCCACCTCTCCTTCATAATTTATCCCGGCTAACTCTCCACGCTCTTTAAATTACTCTCATTTTCCTGCTCTCGGCAACGACACCGCGCACCGTGCGTTTACGTTTTACATTCGGCGTGTCTTCGATTGAGACCAACATGCCCACAGCGTCCGTCTCAGGGGCCAGGAGCGTCCGTCAGAGCCCCGACTTCTTTGAGCTCTGGAGCAGTCTGTAGTACGCTACTACTTCTTTATTTCGCAGTCCGCATCCTTTGGCTAACGCTCCTATGTCTGCAGCTGGCCATCCAAACAAAACAACCTCATACCTCTCAACCGCGCACTTCATCCCGAGCCTCTGTCGCTCGCAGCAACTGTACGTCTATATTTCCTCTACATCCTTTCTTTCTTTCATTGACATTCGCACCTTCTAGTCCGCTTCCCATCCCCGCCGTCCCCACCCCGCAACCGTGGTCGTCCCACGGCTGGCTCTCTGTAACTGTAAGAATCTGTGCTAATAATTATGGTTCGTGGTCTTACAGCTGTTTGCAGCGACAACCAATGCATGGATACTCCCTTCGCTCCCGGGGATGGCCGCCACCAGACTCTGAAGACCATGCAGCTACAGGACTTCTTCCCGACTGCGACGAGAACATCGTCCTACGCACCGGTGGAGACGGCCCTGTTGGAATCTTAAGCGCACGTCCACCTCTGAAAAAGATCAAGGCTACCGCTGCCCACGTTATTATGGTTTACAGCGACTGCGACCCATTTGGCTTGTCCGACCTCACCGACCTGGAGGAGTTGGAGCGCACCTCTATGCCCCCAGAGTCTAAGTCCGGGGAGCGGCAGCAGTGAGTCGCTCCTCCGTTCTCGGAGGCTCGTTCTGATGGGCTATGCAGCCGGGGTAAGCGGCGTCGTACCGAGGAGACCGAACAGAAGCAGATTCGGGTGGGTCGCATTCGTCTGGCTCGGAAGGCGGTCGTGACGGCTCAGATGAAGGCTAATACCGGTGAGCATTCATCGTGCTGGATCCACGGGCGTTGGCATTCTCATCTTTGGATACAGTGCTACTTGAAAACTTTCAAATGGAGAAAGCTATTCATTACACGATGTTCCGGGATACGAGCAAAGTGGTGAGCGAAGAGAAGACGGCGACGGTGCTCGATGGGGACACTCCGCAACGCGTTGTTAGCGCGGATGGCTACGACGTGCTGTACCGCATACCGGGAGCTTGCCGAGGGAAGTCCTTGGTATGTTCTATGTTATCCACTGCATCCTCCCCGTTATAACGTACTCTATTCGTGTTATTATAATGTACCACAGGATTTCGTCTCTGATCTGTGCCACGAATGGGGCCGGTTGGCTAAAATCAAGAAAACCGCGGCCAACGACAAGAAAGGGTGTTACAAGAAGATGCGTGGTGCCTTAGCAGGTACTACGCGTCTTTGTACGCTTTGGCATGCCATCGGCCACAAGGTGTGTAGAGACGGAGATTCGGTGTGGTGGGGCCCAGATCTCACTGCTTATGTATTCGCAGTGCGACGATCCCACCCCTGCTGCCGACATGCTGCACAACGGGAAAACGTTCCGCGCCGCGGTTGATGCCATATCTGGTCTGGACATGGTCAGCGCATACGCCATGGCCGCTCTGGAGGTCATAGATCCTACCCAACATTCTCTACTGGAGACGCTGTGGAAGAAGACCTGCGAGAGAGAAAACGTGCAAAAACTGTTCGACTCCATCAACGGTGGACTGGCTTACGAGGGTCGTGAGGTGGTCTTCAACCGGGAATCTCTCCGTCACTGGGACCAGCATGACCCCGACTGGGCATGGGCCAATATCCTCTATTTCGGCACTTTCAAGAGAGCCCAGCTTCGATTTCCACAGCTGAACGTCACGGTCATGCTGTATCCTGGCGACATGGTTTTTTTCCGCGGTAGGAATTTGTGTCACGATGCACCGGCATGGGGTTCGGGCACTCGCAACTTCCTCGTTCATTTTACTCATAAGCACATGTGGGACTATATGGGGATGACGTGCGCGTCCCAGAAGGCCGTTAACGTAGATATGTAGCCCCATCACGTTCTTTTTATCGCCTACATTACATCTTCATAATATCGAGAATTGTGGCCCATTTAGGATCCCCATTCTGCTGGATGAGAGGGCGGATGGACTGCAATACGCAGTCAAAAAAAAACGGTCTACCGTGTGGATGACACTCACCAAACCGTAGTCCAAGCGGTTGTCGGAAGGTGTCTTGTCCATTTGCGTGGTGCTGTAAACCTTTTTCAAACCTTCATCGTCATCATCCTTCAGCTCTCCAATGCGCTCGACGTGCTGACGATGGGCAGCTGCCACTGAGGTTTCCACCTCCCTCGCCATATGCGCGAACATACTGGACTTCTGTGTAGCGTATGCTCTGGCGCCTAGGGTCTGGCCCTGAGCATTGGCGGCCGAACGCCACAAGCCAGCTGCAAACTGGAATCCTCGTCGGGCAGCCCTCCCATCGGCATATAGCAGGTTGATCTCCTCGTCAGTGCGTTTCTTCGCTGCCCATGCACGGAACCAGTCCGTTCGTCTGCCTGCGATTATGCAAGATATTCCGTTAGCATGGATAAGGTGCGTTTTCCATTTACTACGAGTCCACACACATTCTCTCTCCCAAAGCTCGCCAGCCTCGGCCGATAACGATTGAGGGCCCGCGGGTTGAAATATCCACGGCAACTGGCGCTGCGTATCTCCAGTGTTATGTAGTTGGCGAGTAGGTGGGATTGTCAGGTCTTTGGATTTGTCGACGGTGCGAAGGGCGAGGGGGATGACGATTATGGGATCCTCGCGTCGCGCCGGAACCAGAAGCTTTCCCATGCGCTCCATGTTTCTATTGTATGTGTCCGCTAGGGACCTGGCTTGATCTTGAACTCCCTTGATTTTGCGCTGACCTCTTGTGTGTTCTTTCTGCCCACGCGCGTGCTTCTCCTTCTCCTCGAGCAGTGCACCTTTCTTGCGTAGCGCCATCCTGATGCTGGCGAGGAGGTCGTAGGCATGGCCGGTACGAAGCTTCAGTTCGGCCAGAGCCGCACGCGTTACAGGACTGGTAGCGGTGTCATTGGTCTCCCAGTCTAGATCGGAGGGCAAACCCAACACCTGTGTCTCTGGTCCATCTTGAGGGAGGTCGGGATCTTCTAAGTCCTCCTCGCAGAGCATCCCGCCGTAGCTGAACGTCGTCTCCTCTTCCAAGGCTAGCTCCGGCAATGCCATAGCCACCTCTCTCCGCCACTCGTCTAAACTATCTCCCAGCGCCCGCCTCGCCGCCCCCAACTGGGCTATATTCTCAGATGATACTCCTCCTTGGCCTTGGACAGACCGTCGATAAGTCGTGACTCGCCGTTTGATATCGTCCCTATATCGTGAGTATGTGCTAAGTTGGGGGTTGGACATTATCGCAAGCAAGCAATTATACTCACTGCGTGTACTCTAATTCTATGCCTGTTTTCAAGCACAAAATGGCCGATGGCGATAGGATTGGGGACTGCTGCGGCGACGTGATAGGAGCAGGGATCCCCGCGGCATGAAGATCCTGGCCTTGGTCTGAGCCTGCATCCGGGGGTACCGCGGCGGAGAGATGCTCTCCTGACGGTCTGACGGTCCTTGCTAGCAACTCATCCAGCGCGGAACCCTTGCTTGGAACTAGCCCGCTTATTAGCACGTACATCATCAGGTACTAATGGGGGTTGACTGACGCTTGGCGATATCTAACACGTAGACACTGGGTGGTCTGTTCTTCGGACGGGTGTGATAAGTAACTGGGTTGAGCGGCTCGTCGTCTATGTCCATCTGGAGCCACGCTTCCAGCTCTAGAGGACCGGCTTCCTGAGTCAGCGCCGCGAGATCTCTGGTTTGCTGAAGCTGGAGTAGAAGCTTTTCAAGTAATTTGCGGTAGAGATATTTGGCTAGGCTCGTCGAGCACCGTGAGCGAGCAGTCCATCCACGTTTTGAAAGCAGCGTACCTCGACCTTCGTTCTTTAACCAGTTCCAGGAGCTGAAGCAGTCGTTAAGCGCGTCCTTCCGCGCACCCCCATTCATCTCTCGAGTGGATAGTCCGATCGCGTTGTGCTCCGCCCAAATCGTCTCTACCATCTCCCCACAAGTGTGGCCGGTGCCATGCTTGAACCCCATGCAGTATTCGGTCTGGCAAGACTCTTGATGGGCGAGCATGTGCATCTGAGGTAATAAAATGCGAAGTTTCTCCACAATCGGGCGAAACTTCTCTGGAAGGTCCCACTCTTTCCATCGATCGAGTAAGTGGGCGATGTACTGGCAGCCAACGTCATAAGTCAGCAGCCACTCCAAGAGGTCCTCAGCGGTCTCCAGGGCGCCGGCCAATGCAAGGTCTAGGAGAGGATACCTACATACCATAATGAATATCTACCGCGATCGCAGAGGAGATCGAAACGTACGCTTCGCCGCCAGGCATATCGCAAGTGCCTCTTGTCCGGAAACACCCATGGCGAGTGCACGTTATGGAGATGACGCCGCTCACATCCAGATTCTTGAATTTCCCGACACGCTGAGATCGAGCAACCTTGAAGCCACTACATGTGACTAACTGCAGGAACTTCAGAAAAAAAAGCGGCACACAGCTTGGCATAATATCTTACTATTTGCCAGTCCTCCTTTGGATACTTTTTCAGAAAGTCCTGTAGCTTGTTAACGTCGTTGAAAAATCCGTTGTCCCCCACCAGACTGTAGTCTGTATCATCCCCTGGCTTCGTCTTTTTCTGAAGACTATAGTTGCCGTCCGCCCCCAGGAACAGACGGTAAATATATCTGGGGGGGGGGGGGGGGGGCATCAGGTACTCCTTCGCGGGTCTCTAGCTAGACGCGACAACGTACCGGATTTCAGGCTCCGTTGATGCAAAGTCCGCGGGTAAATTAACCCCGGGCCACGGGCATGTGAAGCAGGGTACGGTCAAGACGTTGGGATCACGTCCTGGGTAGTGAACACCCTGGCAGGTCCCAGACCGTTTCACCATCTTGATATACCTCCATAACCGGAATACGAAAAGAAATTCGCGATATCGGTCCTGTGAACACATTCCGAGTTGTCCCCTGCTAATCAGTGGATCAAGGGGTGCACGTACGGTGACCATGTGGGCCGCCGAATTGTTAGTTCTTCGGCGAAGCTTGCGCATGTAGTCGTACGGAGATTTCCTCGAGGTCAAGATGTCTTCGTGCGCATCCTCCAGGACCTCCACGGTGAACGCGCTCTGTAGCTTTTGAAAGCTAGCAGGTATCAAGCCGGCCCGCACAAGTTGTTCCCCCTGAGCCACACGACGAGGCAAGCTACATTCGCAATACTCCACGTTAACGTTATGGATACCGTTGACGTGTGTTATTACCAGGTTGTGGATCTTTGGAGAAGTGGTCGACACCTCGGGGCATCTGTCGCCTTGATGGCCCAGGTAGTGCACAAGACCGAGCTCTGAAAGGTCCCGCTTCTGGAAACAGCACGTGGGCGAGTCTTCGTCGGGCTGGATCCATTCTTCTACCCAGTGATAAGGAAGGTGGCGATGAAGTTTGCACATGCATCCTCGACACAGAGCGGGGGGTTCCGAGCAGTCACGGCATCGATAGAGGGCTGGGCTTTGCTTACAGTGCTGGCATGGACCCGGGATATTAGGATGCGCCTCTCTCTCCAGCAAGCGATAAAGGATCAACGGAATGTGGGTACGAGCTTCGTCTAACCTCTCATTCGCTTTCTACATCGGACAGTCAGGCACGAAGTTTGAAAGGCTAGCACATGGCGATATCTACTCACTTTCCTCGGTTTTTGGCTTGTGTTGTCCTGCGAGGTCTGCGTCGCCATGGACGGGGGGTCGAGGTTGCGGGAGGGTCCACACGGAGGTGGTGCATGGTCGGATGAGGACGTGGGGTCTCCCGTTATAGGCTCATATGGAAGATTATCGCCATCCGTAGATTGTGGTTGCGGTTGTCCTGTTTCTGATATGGGAATATGCACGATAGTAGGGCGGTCGCCCGTGAAGGGGGGGGGACTCTCTCCGCTTCGCGGCGGGGAATGCAGACGAGGTACCTTGGAGGGAGGAGGACTGTGATAGTCCTCTACGTCAATGACGCGATCAGTCCATTGCACCCCAGAAGGACCCGCTTCGTAATAGTTCTGCACCACCAAGGCTTCGGCGCGATTTGAGGATCTGCTGGACGACGCTTGGCCATGATCGACGATTTTTGCCGCTGTCTTCTTCTTAGATCTCCGGAGGGCCATACTTGTCAAAGGAGGGACAATCAAACCGCGCGCGAGGTGGGGACGGAGAGAGGAAAGTATGGGAGAATATCGTCTAAAACGCCGGCCGGGGTCGAGGTCGACACGCACCAGTGGTTCTTCCTTGAAGCGACCATTACGCATGTCCCATTTGGTCATGAAAAGTACCACGTGAACATCTCGTGGGTCAATTGAGCTCTAATATTACTACGTATTCTCTATACTAAGATACAGCGGTGATACAAAAGCAGATAGTACTAGGTTGCAAGAGGGTAACAATGGGGTACAATAGGTGCACGGCCTGACGCGTCAAAAAATGTCTGAGTATAAAATAACGCCAGCGACAACTCCATCCTTTCGATATCCTCGTCAGAATCGGAAATTCGCAGAGGTTTGGCGTTCACGATTTCTGCAGGACACCGAGGCCAAGACTTAATCACATCACGAAGCGCATTCAGCGAATTGATTCTACGTCGCGGGAGCCGGGCGAAGAGTCCGCCGGAATCTTGGGAAGGAAGATGAGGGACGACCCACAGACTATTGGAGGGAAAGACTTGTGCGACACTGAAAGCCCTGTCCGCTTCATGTGTGGGGGATTTTAGAGGGCGGATAAAGCGATCCAAGGCCCAAAGCTCGTATCGGAAGCCCAGCTCGTACGTCTCCCAGATGATTAGAGGACCAATGTCATCCGTAACAGAGTCTAGACGATGCTGATGCCACTGAACTTCGCCATTGGCTGACGGATCGAGTTCCGCATCGGAAAACACGCGGCCGAAGATCTGCTTGAGCTCGTAAGCACGCTTGCCGGTTCTTGTGAAGAACTTGGGGTCGTCTGGCATGCCGTTCAGGAAGTTTCTCCAAGACTGGGGGGGGATCTTGACGGCGCCGGAACCAGGTATCTGCAGCATGTATAGCCAAACAGGCTGAGCGCGCAGCCAGTTCAGGACATAGCGTTCTTGTCGAACACGATCTCTGGGCCCCAAAAGGAGCGCGGGCTCGGGAATCCAGTAGCCCCAGATCTCGTCAGCTAGTTTAGCGACGTGTGACCGATCCACGGCTCGCATTGCCCGATCCCAGCACGACAAAGAGGGCGGCATCCATTCATGCGAAACGTCCTGGAACTTGTCCCGTCCACGGACTTGCGAAGGATGAGCGAATACTGACCGGTCCTGGGCCTCCGCCATGTCATCTACACGCAACACATTCAGCATATTATCTGGTAAGTCATAAAGTATATACGCACAAGGCGAAAGACGTTTCGTCTTATGCTGCTTCCCTCGAACCGGACCAACCTCCCAACGGGGCCGGTCGCCGGACTGCAGAGCCGAGGCCCGACCACCGTGCACCGCTGGCGCCTGGCTACGGTCCATGACGCAATAGTCGTTAGGATCGGAAACGTGGGCCGTAGGAATTCGGCCGATGTCCATATACCGGGGGGTGGCAAACGTGACCTGCAAGTGGGCGGGCCCCGCTAGGCCCTGGTAGATCGGCATATCCGTGCCGACTTTGTTGTGGGAGAGCGGGAAGGGGGAGAAAGAGACGAATTTGCGGACGCGGATGTCGGAGCTGACGAGGTGAGAAGCACGAACCAACCAAACCGGGATACCTAGGGCAAATAGGGTCTGGGCCTCATGAGGTTCGGAAGTCCACGCCCCAATGAGTTGTTCGTTGAGAGGCAGGGGTTGCTCGAAGGGAGGTCGGGAAAGAAGGTCGTAGTACGTCATGAAAGCGGAGCACAAAAGCCAGTTCCTGCGCACGCTCGCAAGTTGTATGACTTGGTCGCGATACGTGGCAGAGACGTGCTGGAGCCTTATCCAAGCCATGGCCATCTGCTGTGCATATTGCTGCAAAGGTCGCGAATCCATGCATGACGGAGGAGGGACGTATCGGCGTGCCCTATTCGACATCTCCATGACCGACGGCTCCAAAGCGGCCAGAAAACTTGGGCACCATCTACCAAAGCCACGCACGGGGGTGTTGGCCAGGTAGACGAATTGATCTGGGGAAGGGTGCGCCGATATGGCGGAGAACGCGAGCGAGTCGGCCTGTGCATGTGGCCCGGGAGATAGTCGCTTGGGAATGGCGGCGAGGTAAGGGTATTCTGGACTAAAAACTTGAGGCCACTGCAGTGGGTCGTGTTTGCCGAAGCCACCATTCTCCCGCAGATAGATAGACACGATACCCTGAACGACTTCAGGTATGAACGTGACATTAGGCGACGTTACTAGGTAAGCGTGCTCGACGCCCCAAGTAGCCACCAAGCCGTCTGTAAAATGGAGATCGTGGATGTCTAAATAACAAGAGAGTTAACTGTCTGTAGCATGGATAAAGAATTGGAGCCGAACCTTCGACGAGGGATAAATACGTCATGCTCCCGCTCCAGCAGGAGCAACAAGGAACGGGACGCGAAGTCGTCGTTTCCTCAATAAGGGGCAAATGCACCACAGTATACACAGTGCTCGAGGTCTTGTGGACGGCGAGCGAGCACAAATCTGGGTCGGTCACCGACGGCCATCTAGTGGGGCGGGTTTTCGGTGAGGAGTTGCAGTGCAGCTAGAGCCACGAACGTCGTAGCACGTGCTTGTGGCGTGTGACAAAATCTCAACTCCGAAGGATCATCGTTTGCCCAACATGCGCACCTATGTCCAGAATGCCGGTAAGTGTCGTCCTACGAGTCACAGTAGCTCGTGTGCTATGGAAGGTCAATGTGAGTCATCCTTAGACGTGCGCCATTCAATAGGCACACACATATTCTGACTCGGTCACAGACGCCGAGGGAGCGATTGCTTCTTCCAAATTGGCCCCAGTGCGTCGCCTTGGCACCGCCTCGTGCCAAAATTCATTGACGTCTTTCTTCTTTCTGTGAAACACAGATATCTAAACAATATGCAGGAAAACAAGCATTACGCTGGCTGCAGGCTCGCGTGTACCCTAGCCAAAAGACGACTACGAGTCCCCATGGGCTGACCGGTATTCGTCGTGGTCCGTCAGGGGGATCTAAGTTGGTCCCTACCCGCATCTCGCTTTGGAGATTTCATCGGTTCCTTCTTCGGAGGTCGACCAGCAACATGAAAATATGAAATGCAATAGGCGACGGGGCCCTTGTTTGTGGGCCAGACTTGGCGGCTTTACCACTTAATCCCAGCTTACTGTGGCTAAGCCACCACGACGGCCCTCCACAACCACGCTCGGCGGCTTCACGACTCAGTCGCGGCTTAGGGTGGCTAAGCCACCTCGACTGCCGTCCACAGCCACACTCGGCGGCTTCACGACTTAATCGCGGCTTAGGGTTGCTGAGCCACCACGACGGCCCTATTTAACACCACGCTCCATCCGTCCCATCCCCGACCTCGGGCTGCTAGACTCTCCCAACTCGCCAGCACTACTGGTTTCCCCGCTCCCCTTGCTGTTCTCGGCCGATATGATGGACGACCCTCGCGTCTACGCCCTTGTTCGTGCTGCTGCCCCTCCTAAATACCGCATTCTCGATGTCTTGGAGCGCTGCAGCATCACAGGACGAAAGCACACTTACACCGTCGTCCTCGGCGGCCCTGGGTGCCAGAAGGAAAACATAGGACTTGCTTTGATTATCGTGAGTGCCTGTCATTTCATATCGCGACATCGCCGCTGATAACCTTGCCTTTCCTTGCCCGCATGCTATTAGTGTCCCAATGTATGTCAATTCCACGTTGACTGTGATGGCAGGTAGTGATTGACTTTGCGGGTGACAGGCCCGCCCCTCCCAGTGCAACAGACACCTCAAGCCACTTCCTCTCCAGATGTCAGTTGAGAAGCGCTTAGGACTTCTCCTAGACCTCGCCGTTCTGGACCCTCCCCCATTCAAGAGTGAAGAATTTGCCCGCTGGTGCTGCCAGACCACCGTGTCACTGTTGGCTCGCGACGCGCTAGCTGTTGACGCCAACCCTCCTCTACCACCCGGGGTTTTCCTCGCATTCACCCCCTACATCCCGGGCCACGAAGACTTACCCCGTCTGGGACGCGACATGGACCATCCCAGTTTGCAAGTGGTGGGCCGTGCTCATCCGGTAGTGACGACTGCGGAGGGTGAGGAAGTTGACGTGCTAGTGGTGATATACGAGATGGTGCGCATCGTTTTACAACCGGGTCCGCTGCTCCGTGTAAGGCGTCAACTGACATCTTGCATATGGGGAACTGTAGGACCGTCATGGCCCATTTCGGGTGGTCGCCAAAGGCAAGAAACTAGGTGCTCTAGTAGGATTCACGTTCAGACAACCCGCGATCTTACAAGCCCTTGGGCTGGCCCCCAACTCCCGCGAATTAAGCGCGTACCTTATGTACGAGCCCTTTCAGCAAGCGTGGACGAAGCCAGTCCAGCCGTCTCAGACGTTAACGTTATGTGAGGGTGGAGGAGTCATTTACCGGCATCGCAGGGTCAATATCGTACTATGGCTCGACCGGTATATCAAGGACGTCTACCCTAACTGGGTACGCTGCGGAACGGTACTACGCAACCTCGCGGCTGCGGCGGCTGAGCAGGATGGCGCCCCTGCGCTCCCCAGTCACGGTGCTCCGCTTGCGAAGAACGCGATCGCGAACGCCACGACGAAGCGCGCTCTTCTCGCTCTTCCCGCCCCACCGCCCCCCGCCATTGGTCCTGCGCCTGGGAAGAATGCGATCGCGAAGGCCACGACAAAGCGCGCTCTTCTCGCTCTCCCCGCCCCGCCGTCCCCCGTCGCCGGTCCCGCGCCTATGAAGAACCCGATCCCGAAGGTCACGACTCGCGCTCTTCTCGCACTCCCCGCGCCAGCGCCCCCCGTCGCTAGTCGTGCGCCTACGAAGAACGCGATTCTGAAGGTCGTGACCAAGCGCGCACTTCGCACCCTCCCCGCCGCTGGGCCGCCTATCGTGAAACTTCCAAGGGCTACGCCAACCTCCTCTCAGAAATCAGCGTCTGCAAGGGTTAGCGGTCAGAACGCCCGTGTGCGTGCCGGGGTGGCCAAGGAACGAGCGCAGGCTGGATCGTCGGCGACATTACCCATAGTGATAGACCTTACCGACGACGCGAACGCTACGGGGCATCGGAAGCGAAAGCGGTATCTCCAGCCTGCAGATGTTACTGTAGACCTAAAGGAGATAGAGAGGGAGCGGAAGCGAACCCGTCGTATGGGGCCTCGGATGAAGATAGAGGGTCGTGGCACTGAGGGCGATCCATACGTACTTTAAACATGAGCTACTGGCTTTTCGCCTGCCAATTTTTGTCGCGGCCCCGTTGTCATCGTACTTTACATCACAGCTTGTAATCGAACCAAACTTTGCTCCGCTCTCTGCATATAAACCGCCTGTGTGATCCTGAAACTATCTCAAGAATTGGGGGCTGTTCGCTGTGCGCCGCGTCTTGGCCGGTCCCACGAAACGCGTAACACTCGCTTGTCATTTTCCCAGCCTCAGCTGTACATAAGTCCCAAACGCCTCGTTACTCTGCATCCCTCTCACCATCGTCGTCGCCGTTCAGGTGCACAATGCCCCGCGCTACGAGTACTGGGCAGGAAGCCAACCCTCGCTGGGAACCATACTATCCTTCTGCTACGGCGCCCTTGGGCTATCAGCACTTCGTGCAGTACAGAGCAGAAACCCAGGCGGATAGGGAGGCGGGGACGCTCACACCACATGTTACCTCCCGCAGATGGATGGCCGCTCAACGTTTTGCAGCAGAAATTGCTCCTCGTACCACAACGCTTCGCGCGTATCCTCGCCGGCGTCGTATGCTGCGTTGGCATCGCTTTCCAGCAGCACACGCGTACCTCCATCGCCATCTCGACCAGTATCGTACCCTGGGGCGCCGTGATCGTCGCATCTACCTTTGGCACGTTGCCAACGACCTCCTGATGAACGACTATCTTATGGAAAAATTCGAGGAAGCAGGCTACTATGCAGGGGATGTACGACGAGTGAGTCTAGTGTCTCTGTCAATGCCCTGACACCCCGGGCCAATCAGCGCTGACATGTCCCTCAGGCCTTACCTTCATGGTTTCGGAAGATGATGCGTCGGGAAAACAGATACTAGCAGCAATGGAAACCCAAGCGGGCTGGGGTTAAAGAGCGGGAAGGAAGGGTAGACGGCAGGGGAAATAGTGTACTGCAGCATACCTCTTAGTGTGGCCTTTTTCCTGCGATATTTGGTTCCGCGTCCGGAGTCCATGCGCCATATTCCCAATGATACGTGAGCTTCGCGTAGTCTCCGGCTGTTACACGTCCGCCTCTGTCGGAATAGGGCGTAGCCTAGTGGAGCGTGTCTTGGCTGTCCGTGTTTCAGGGAGGAGGTTACCGGGACAGCAACGTACCGCATCTCTGCTACGTTGTCCTACCTCCCCTCTACACAGCTAGTCTTCGCAGTACACTGTCCATCTGTTGCCCTTCCCTGCTGGTATACCGTTACCTCCTTGACTCTGACTGGCCATTGTCACCGCTATCGGGAGGAATACGCCTAGCATTGCAGTACGTTGGGGCGCTACGTTTAGGCTCATATCCTTTCGGTGAGTCTCCCTTCAGATGCCTACGAAACGTGTGCGTTGAACGTTGGCGTGGGCATTGTTGGTGAATAGCCTCACGGTACGTCTGCTCCTGTGGTCAAACCGTACCTTGCGCCCGCGGGGATTGTCTTCCTTCCATGGGGCCGTCCACACCAATGGGCCCCGACTGTTTCCCTCAACCACCCGCTGTTGCATCTTTGGCTGTGTTCAGCACTTCCCTGTCCAGCACGAACACGTCCCGCACGTCGCCGTCCAGCGCGAACACGTCCCGCACGTCACCGTCCAGCGCGAACACGTCCAGCACGTCGCCGGCCAGCGCAAACACGCCATCTACTTCTATTGCTCCTACTTCTACGTCCCAGCACAAAGGGCCAAAGAAAGGGAAAAACGCAACGCAAAGCACAGACCACGACGGGAAGGCCTCGGGACGCACTCCGCGAGTGGAATGGAGCAAGCATAGGGCTGCGCTTCGAAAACTCGAGGACCAACTTGCAAACTTTCAGTCGCTCGACGGCAAAAAGGACCAGAAGAAGCGCGAGCAGATAAGAAATGATGTTGCCGATAGCATTTTAGCCGACCAGAGCTGTCGGAAGGCATTCCATGACCAAGGCTTCACGGACGCGGATGTTCGCCAGGTGCGGTGATAGCATATGCATTGGGTAGAGAACTTGAACAGAACTTTAACAATCTTCCAGTCCGTCTATCGTTGGTTCAAGAACCACTCCGGGAACCGGGAGACAGGGTCGGCCAAACCTCGTCAGAACAGTGTCAATCCCCTCTGGAAATATATGACTGCACGTCGTGTCTCCGCGATGAGGCTCTGGGCCTCAAATCATTACGATGAGGTGACGAAAGCCGCGGGGACTAACGATATCGGGGCCTGTTCGCACGCAGCAGCCCAGTTATGGCGCAGCCTTCAACCTGAAGAGAGGGCTGTATGGGAAGCACGTGCAGCGGAACACAACAAGGATAAGGACGATCAGTGCTTTCTGTATGTCCCATATTGATCTGCTATTGAACGAAAGCTGACCAGCTCCGAAGCAACCAGCATTTGCTCATGGACGTGATGGGGGACTATCTTGTCGGGTCGATAGGGTTCGGACCGAAGCAGACGGGCATGTGTGCATTTGTTGTCAAAGCGATCTTCCGAGCGCAGAACGGTTCCCTTTTCCAAGAAGAGTGAGTCTTCCAAGCGAAATAGGACAAGTTGAAACCTAGCTCACCAATGTCATAGGTTATGCGTTCGGCTGATCGACGGGTGCCCGTCCTTTTCCAAATGGATGGGGGGTTACTCTGATGAGGAGAAGACGCGGTTTACGTTGTGGGGACACGAATCTGTTCGTGAGTCTAAGGCATATCTAGCTGGGTCAACCTCTGGCTGATGCCATATCACACCTTAGCTTTGAATCCGAACCAGACTCGAGTGGTAACCACTCAGATGCCGGGTGCCGATCGGCTTCATTACACCGCAGACGGGCGGGCTCTATTGCCAGATTACCAACCAGGCGATGAGAAGTGCGTGGCGCAGATATTGGAGGCGCTGATCCAGAACGCATGGAGTAAGACGATCCTGATTCAGTCCCATATGCTACCAAACTGACCTTTGTTGTACCCAGCGGCTGCTGAGCGACAAGGCAACACAGACTGGGTGGCTATCACTGAGTCACCCAGGGATTTTGTGGCGGAGCGGTGGGTGGATATGATGAAGACTCCCTTCTCCAAGTTGGGTGTTCCCGAGGCCTTCGGGATCTGGTCAACTATTGTGAAGGCGCAGCAGGAAAACCAGCCGTTCCGCTTCAAGCTTCCACCTGGAAGCCGCAAGGCTTCCGTTAGCGTGAAGAACACCCCCGCAAAAGGATACGCCCATAAACACAAGATGCCCATTTCCGTGGACTTGGCATTTGGCGACGACGTCGCTGTAATGTTGCGCAATGCAAGCATGTCGGAGGGTTCCCAAGCCACCTCGCCAATAACGCCAGTCAGGCGTGCCCGGGACCTGTTTGTGATGCCACCATCGCTGTCCGACGTGTATGAAGAAGCGGATGATACGCCTGAAGAGCCGCAAGCCAAGGCTTCTACTAGTTTGAATGGCGGCGAATCAGCCCCAGAGCCAACCACACACTCTACCACACCGTGGTACGGCCCTGCAGCCCTCTCCGCCGGTCAGCCCTACAGCACTCAACTTGTACCAGGCCCTAGTTCCATGTCCTTTACGCCCCTGTCCCCCATGCCCTTAGGCGGTCTGCGCGATCCACTCCAGGACGAATCATGCACACTCACAAATGACTGGAGTGTACAGGAGACAGCTCCATACACCATAACGTCCTGGACTTGTGAGGACGCAACCGCACAGGTCA
>BACB01001382.1:0-12497 GCA_000338015.2 Ganoderma multipileum BCRC 37180
GGTGTGCTGATGACTCAAGTATTCGATTCTTCTGCGCGGATAATGCAATAGCATCGGCTTCATAGAAGAGCCGCGAGTTCCTCAATCGAGCTAACGACGACGTCCACCTCGCCACCATCCGCCTTACTCCGCACGGTTTCCCTGTCCTCCAAGTCATCCGTAGCCCTGGGCACGTAGACCGTCTTCATCCCCTGCTTCGCAGCTGCCTTGAGGTCCCACAAATGCGCAGCAACCATCGCGCACTTCTCTCCGGGGAGATTGAGATGGTGCAGCGCGCCGAGGTATACTTTCGGGTTTCTGTTGACAGCGGAAGAGCACACGCGAGGAAGATGATGAGTTTGTCTGCAGTGGATAGTACCCCTTGCGAACCTACTCACGGTTTGCAGGTCCCGAAGAAATCGACGGAAAAAATGACGTCCCACGGCAAGTCGCCAGTCTTGGCCTTCACACAGCCCGTGAGTTACGAGTCCATGTGTCGCATCGGATTCAAATAATGATACTTGCCAGGTCTACCAGAAAGCGGAGGTTACCATTGGACAGGGCCGCCACAATGGCCTTCTTCTTGAGGGCATATAGTCCCTTCGTGGCATCCGGCCATCCTATGGCGCCTTGAACAAGTGATGATGAACAATATGGTGTGCCAATATACCTTGAGCCTCGTGCCAAGACATGACGAGCTCATGCCTCTTTGCGTCGTCCCAGTGTTCTGCGAGGTGCTTCCATCGAGGGGTTTCGAGCATATTGTCCAGAGTCTGTCGATGTGCCACATCCATATTGGTGGTGCCCATTCCGCCTCCAGCGACATGACGGCTGTAAACAAGCTAGGGCGCCCTGTCCCCCAGGCTGAAAGCTGAACGCGTGCTCACGTATGTTCGAAGAATGCTGTCCGCCACTCATAGGCAAAGGCACCCCAATCTGCGGAGAGAAGACAGTATCAGCATCCATCGTAATTGATAGCAGTCGTTCTCAGACCTTCGTTCACACCATCAGGTGCAGCGGCGGCCAATTGACTGGTGATGTTTCCATGCCAATCAACCACCGTGCCAAAGACATCGAAGACGTAGGCCTCAACACCCTTCAACGCTTCAGGTGTAGACGGCATTGCGTGGAGGACAAAGGGAAGTGGTGTGCACAAGTCTTGAAGCGTATGTTCAGGGTTCTGGGTATGCTGAGTAAGGACGATGGCATTGATTTGGCGGTATTTGCTCACGGTCCTTCCCCCATGACTGAGGACTTGGGATGCCGGATAAAAGTGATAATAGACCTCCTCTACTTGGGGAGCTATTCCGGAGGTCTCGAGTGTAATTTTTGCGAGCCGCCTAGGTCGAGGTATGGTCGTGGTTGAAGTGCAAACGACGACTTATGCCATATACGGAAAAATGGGCAAGCGCCCAGCCGAGGGGAGGGCGCGATCCCCAACGTTGCAAGGTGCTCAAACTCGCTCCATCATGGCGCCCTCTCGTGGACCAGCACCCACTCCTCGCACTCTCCATAAAACTCTCTCGAACCACAAAGGCCCTGTACACGTCGCGCGATATGCCAAGGGTACTGCCAAGTATGTACTCTCAGGCGGACAAGACCGCACAGTGCGACTATGGAATCCAGACTTGGGCACCGAGATCAAATCCTACTCCGCGCATGGCTATGAAGTGCTTTCTGTCACAGTGTGCCTACCTTCTACGTCTTTCCTGAACTTGGGGATGCAGGACTGATGCGTACGTGCTGACGGCAGGGCACACGACAACGCTCGGTTCGCCTCCTCCGGTGGGGACCGGCAGGTCTTCTTGTGGGATGTGATGACGGGACAGACCATACGGAGGATATCAGGACATATGGGGAAGATATTTGCGGTTGAATTCAACGAGGATGCGACGGTGCTTGCCAGTGGTGAGTTTCTTTCTTTTCCAGACGCGAAGGGAGGGCCTGAGATGCTTAGACCGCTCGAGGTTCGTACGACTCAACCGTTAGATTGTGGGACCTAAGGTACGTCCTGATGTTCGTGTAACCCCCTGCGTGGCCACCCATCGTTGTATGCGTGTAGGTCTCAGAACCGTCAGCCCATTCAAACGCTAGAGGAGGCACGCGACGCGGTCCAAGCCCTGCACGTAGGCCGGTCGTACATCTGCACTGGGTCCGTGGACGGCCATGTCCGAACGTACGACCTCCGGATGGGCGAGATCCGCAATGACTTCATTGGTAGTACGTCCTTTCGTTGCATGCATGCGCGATGGCAGGCCTCTCAACCACCCTCCGCCAGCTCCTGTGACTGCCGTCGTTCCTTCACAAGACAACCAGACCTACCTTGCAACCACACTCGATGCCCACGTTCGCCTCATGGACATGTCAACCGGGAAGATGCTGAACGACTTCAAAGGCCATGTTAGTGCGTCATACCGCATTCGCGCGTGTTTCGGGCATGGAGAAGCAAGTGTTGTATGTGGAGATGAGGACGGAAAGGTGTGGGCGTGGGATCTTGTGGATGTGCGTTTCGCCGTTCGTTTTCATTTAGCGATTTGGCTGATGATCGAGTGCGTAGGCGGCACCGCTGCAGCCTAACCCTCCCCCAAAGGTGCATGACAAGGTGATCACCTGGGTTGAACACCACCCGATCGAAGCCGGAGAGCTCGTCACTGCGAGTGCGGACGGGACCGTGAAGGTGTGGCGAAGCCAGTCCTGATCGATGTTTTGTTTTGTCCTGTGCGATGATCCTGTAGCATTATCGACCTATAGTTATACACTGCTGTCAATATTTACGGTGGCCATTGACGATGTCGTGGGGCTCAAAGCAGCGCGATATTTCACCCCGATGGAAGTAGCCACGTATGGCGTCATCGTCCATGTCATGCTCTCCTTCATCTCGACGTCTTCCCAACCAATTCGCTCCAGTAAGTCCCGACATATAGCTGCACACTGACTACTGTGCTCTTCAGACTCGCCCAAGATGGTCCCCAACCTTTCCTTAAGTTCCATTATACAGCTACCCTCCCATACCGGCTCTGCCATCGCGCATGCAGCGGACACTGACGCGGCCCATTCCTTGGGCCGCTCTATGCCTCGTATTGGTCTAGGCGTCTTCAAGAACGACGACGCGAAGCCGGCTGTCCTTGCCGCGTTGAAGGTCGGATACAGGTGCGCATACATCCAAGTTCGGATCCCTCAGCTGTCGAACTGACTACGAGCACGTGTTCTCAGGCACATCGATACGGCCAGGATGTACGAAAACGAAAATCAGGTCGGCGAGGCCGTGAGAGAGAGCGGCGTTCCTCGCAACCAAATCTTCATAAGTAAGCCTTCATGTCGGTGTCGGGCGTTGTCTCTTCTCAGCACAGACGAATACGCGTGTAGCTTCCAAGGTCGACAGTAAAGAACATGGCCTCGAGGTGACCCCGAAAGCAATCGACGATTCGCTCAAGAACCTCGGCTTAGGTACGCATCGCGACCTGTGCGCATTCGTCGTGGAGCATATCTGATGGCTGCATATATGCAGGATATATCGACTTGTTGCTCATCCACAGTCCGTTGTCCGGTCAGGAGAAAAGGCTAGAGGCGTGGAAGGCTTTCATTGCCGCTAGGAACGTCGGCAAGGTGCATAACATCGGTGTTTCCAACTAGTGCGTATATCTATTCGTGCTTATCCTCCATCGTGGTAACGTTTCTGGGCCTCGAAGTGGCGTTCGGCACTTGGAGGAGATTAGGGCAGCCGGTCTGGAGACTCCGGCGGTGAACCAGGTCGAGGTACGCCACCTCTCATCAGCCTTCTGAGTAAAGGTGGCTTAAGTTCGGTGTCGTTTAGATCCACCCTTACTGCCAGCAGAAGGAGATAGTAGATTACTGCAAGAAGCACGGCATCGTGGTCCAGGCGTATTCTCCGCTCGTCCGGGGCAACTGGGACGTCAGTGTCATAAACATTGGGAAGAAGGTATGATTTGCTTTTCGCTTCTCTCTGCACACACCGGTGAGTATTGACCTGTTCCATTACGTAGTACAACAAAGATCCCGCGCAGACCCTGATCCGCTGGTCGCTGCAACATGAGTGAGTGCTCTTTCCCTTACGACCCGGTTGCGGCTGGACCCGTTGACTCAACATTGCACGCAGCTTCGTTGTACTCCCAAAGTCGGCTAACCCGGAACGTGTCGTCTCGAACGCGAACGTGTTTGACTTTGAGCTCAGCCCGCAGGATATGAAGGCTTTGGATGATCTTGACCGAGGGAAGGAAGGTGCCGTCGCCTGGAACCCCGTCGATGCGCCTTGAATGTGACCGTTAGGGTGCTGAGGCTAATCGACGCCATACACTCATCCCGCATGGTAGTTACATTCATCAATGCGATAAAGAATGGCTAGATCCTTAAATTGTCTCCGCAAGTTGCGCTCGGACCGGGTCTTGCATTCACATGCATTCCCTGGCCGGAAAGCTTAGTCCATGTCAACCCGCCTTCAACCCGTCTTTCGAAGTGAATCATTGAATCCCTTTGATGGTCTTTCCCTTCCGCAAGACAGTCAAACAATATCAGGCTTACGGTTCGTCCCCTTGCCGGCGAGAGCTGTCTTAGTTCACGATTTTCTGATGACTGATCGTTGAAACACGGGATGTAATCGAAGCGCCATACAAGAACACACAGCGGTCCCTGAACGTGAAGTGGACCAATCAGTGCAGAACTGCAATACCAGCGGTGCAACTGTGGGCGGCGTATCCTCGGGTGAAAACGGGGAAGTTCGTAGTGTTTTTTGTTGTTATCCTACGGGGCGCACTCATCCGACTTCAGAATTCCGGTACACGAAGATACGTGGGGATCTCTCACGGATATAGATCGAAGCAAGCTGTGAGGCTGTCCAGTCGGATTCGAGGTTGGAGGGTTCGCGCTTGAACTCTTCCCATTGCCTCTCGTGCTGCAGCGACACGATGTAAAAGTCCAAAATCGCACATACGCTTTGCCGATTTTGAGCGGTCGCTCTTCTAGACGATTTGAGCTCGAACGTTATGACGAAGGATGTCGTCATTGCTTGCACACCCACTGCTGACCCGGGTCTTAAGGTGGCACTGGCACGACCCTGTAAATTTCCGCGTGTTCAAAGGGTGAGTCAGCTACGACCGACGAAGCCGGCCGGGATTGGACAGGATCCAACCCGGGCGGACATGTGGTCGACATTTCTTAAGAGTCTGAGGAGTCATCACAATCCTACCATACCGCTCTCCACTTCATCTCGCTCGTCTCGAAGCCAAGTTCATCGACATGTCGTCTTCACAGGAATTCTCACTTGCAACTACTGTCCTCCTTTCTTCCGGTGAGTCATCTACGAGCGTCCTCATATTTAGGCTGATCGGTTCATGCGTTTCCATAGGCTATGAGATGCCGATATTGGGGCTGGGAGTATTTCAGAACTACGGTTGCGTCCCGGCATGCCTTGCAGCTCTGAAGAATGGATACAGGTAGGGCATTTCACCCAATGCTTTTCATAAGTTCTTTGGGCCGATGACGTGGGACCTAGACACATAGACACGGCAAGGTACTATCGGAACGAGTATCAAGTCGGCCAGGCAATCCGACAGAGCGGCGTTCCCAGAGAAGAGGTCTTTGTCAGTAAGTTCGCATTTGGGCATGCAGCTATGCGTCTCCCAAGATGCCATGTTGACTTTAACGCAGCGACGAAGGTCTACGATCACGAGCAGGGGTACGAGAGCACGCTCCGTGCCGTGGACGACTCCTTGAAGAAGTTCGGATATGGTCAGGAACCCTGTTTCGTTCGGGGTAGCAAGGTCTTTCAGCTGATTAGAGTGTACGCCAGACTACTTCGACTTGTACCTCATTCATAGCCCCCTTCCCGGGAAGGAGAAACGACTTAATACCTGGCGGGCTCTCATCAACGCGAAGAAGGCGGGCAAAGTGAAGACGATCGGTGTGTCCAACTAGTATGTGTCTTGTATTCCCTGGCGCATCGCCTCGCGCAACTTGTTGATAATGCTCGGCACTTACACCATTGCAGCGGCATAAAGCATATCGAAGAAATCCGAGCTGCCGGGCTTGAACTGCCAGCCGTAAACCAAATCGAGGTAACACTGCGATGGCCTCCGCGAAGTCATTTCTGACCTTTACACTCCAAGATCCACCCGTTCTGCCAGCAGAGGTCCATCGCGAAGTCCTGTAAGGAGCAGGGAATCGTCGTCCAAGCCTACTCTCCACTGGTCCAAGGCCGCCTCGACGACCCGGTGCTCGTGCGACTAGCAAAACAGGTGCAATGTCATTTAACATCCCGGTTTTCGCAGTCATTCCAGCCGTACTGACACGGTGACGCGTCGCAGTACGGCAAAGATGCCGCCCAGATCGCCATCCGTTGGTCTCTCCAGCACGGGTGCGAAGGCTTACGATTTTCGTTCCACTTATTAAATCGAGGCTAACAGCGGCGTCCACGTCAACGACAGATTCGTACCGCTTCCGAAGTCGTCGCGCCCGGAGCGGGTCCTGACGAACTCGCAGGTGTACGACTTCAAGCTGAGCGAGGAGGACATGGCCGCGCTGGACGCTCTGGACAAGGGCAAGGCCGGCGCGATTACCTGGAACCCTGTCGATGCCCTTTGAGCCTACTAGATCCAGTTCGGATCTGTTCGGCGTGCTGTTCGGCGTGATGCTCACGCTTCAGTTTCGTCGTACCCTATGAAATTGCGTCGCCGTCCGAATGAATCTCTAGCGTGTAAAGCACGACGCGGATGTTTTGAATAGTTAGCTAGCTGCAGCAGTCTAGACCTGTAAGGTGGTTAACAAAGTCATCTGCTCCCCGGTTATCGCTTCGCAAAGTCTGACTGCGAACAGAGGCCGCAGATGGGAGAGCACTATGTCACCCAGTGGGGTTTTGACGTCGGTGGCTAGACTCCTGCTTATTCCTGATATCTTCGGCATTGGTTAAACGTACGCGTGTCGCAGATACGGACCGTTCGGGTCAGAGCATGGTAAATGATTCTGTCCTACACATCCCAGCTCGCTCGACGTGCGACATCGATGTTGCGTGGTCACATGAAACGAACGCATGATGATCATTAAACCAAGGGCTAAGAACATACGGTGATACGCAGTACTTTGCGAATGAGAACATAATATGTGAACTAAAGTAAGTGCACATATATGCGGCCCCCACCCAATCCGCCACTTCTCCTCGGATCGCCGTGCGATCGCGACGACGCGTCGACATCGGCCGTCGACCAGAGTCAGAGGGCGGTGTGCAAGGAGCAGCGCCAGGCGTGCAGAGGAGAATCCGAGCCCAAGGAGAGACGGGGGAAGAGGCGCTTGTGCTCGGCCTCCCCACCCCAATGTACAGTAGGCGGAAGCAGCGAACCGCCCCCTTTTCACGAGCACGTCATATGGACCTCTGTTCCCGCATGCACAGAGTGATTAGCCTATGAGATACCATGGTACGCGGGTAAGTTGCGCATACCTTGACCATGGACCACTGCACGATCAACTGCCGCACGCGGTCCACGAGGCTCTGCCGGCACATGTCGCAGGAGAGGTGGTCCCCGAGAGGCAGGATCGCTTCTTCCATCGCGCTCGCCGACAAATCTGCCACACCAGCACCACACGCGGCGGACGAGGCCGTCGCACCGGAAACGCGACGCGTGCAAGGGTGATGAGGTCACGTGGAACGCGTCGTGGCGCGTGCAAAATGCGTCGTCGTTAACGTTCAAACTTCAGCGCGATGACGCAACGGCGAAGGTGAGCTATATGCATACCTGGACGCGCATTCCACACGAGATAAGCCGACGCCAGTGTCCACGCACTCGTCAGCTTCTTCTGCTCGGTGAAGTCGCAGGATGGCGTGGGCGGGTGAGGGTGTGGGCGGGGAAGGAGCAGCCGCTTGAGCGCGTCGATGCGTCCGAGGTGAAGGAAGAAGAGCAGTTTGATGTACACGGGCCCGATGCGTATCGCCAGGTCGTCCGTGAGGGTATCAAGCCCGAAGGACAGGAGGTGGCTGGAGACCTGCAACGCGAGGTCGTACAGGTCATGAGCAGCGGCGACAGCGTATACGGAGATAGGTTGCATGGGAGCTTGGTTGAGGAGAATGGAGTACAACGGGGTGTAGGGTGTGATATGCTGCTTGGGGGGCAAGCCGTACTTGGCCATGACGTCGACTGCAGCGACGAGGGTGTCGACTGCGGGGTGGTAATGCGCGCATGATAGGTCGTACACGACGTGAAAGACAATGTTGAGTACGCTCGCGGACTCGGGGAGAGGGACAACTGGCCTGAGGTTGTCGTGCACGGTGGATTTGTGTGCTTTTGGAGGGACGAGGCCGTCAAAGTAGTTCGTGGACAGCGCGAGGACCTGAGTAGTATGCACGTAGAAGAACACGCCGTCCGCAGAAAGAAAGATAAGGTCTGAGGGAATGGGAAGCAGTGCTGCGCCTGGATGGAAAGTGGTCGAGACGGACTGCGTCATGTTACCGGGAAGGTTGTCCTGGGGAAGACTTTTCTGGAAGCCCAGAGGAGAGTGGCAAGCTTCACCTGAACCCTATAGCAAGAGAGTTGTAAGCCGATTGGAACCTTCAGACAATAGCGGGCGAGACGACACGAACAGGAGGCGACGGGACTTGAATTGGAGTTGGATGTTCGATATTGAGCGGGACGCCGCTCATCTTGGAGACAGGCAACTTTGAAGGGGGAGATAGGACGTCGTTGGAAACATACTGCAGGACACTCTTCCATTTCGTATCGTCCATCGTGTGCAAGATGATGGCGGTGGGGAGTAGAGATGGAGCAGGCAAGGGAAGGCTTGGGTAGATGTTTGAGGTGAATGGCGATCGCTAAGGAGGATACGAGGTTGGAGTTGCATTTGGTGGGGTGGCTCCACTCCTACTACTGGCAAACTGGTAAACCTTCCCGAACGGATACCACCTCCTGATATAGTGACGTCACTGGTGGGTACGCTGCGAGGCCAAAGCTAACTTTGACGGGCTATAATGGCCGTCGAAGTGCCATGGATGGAGGTGGGTCGGAATGGGAAGAGCGAAACGTACGTTGTCCAGCAAATTTCGCGATGATCTTGGGCACGGAACATGCGGAGGCAGCACGTCCTTTGCACACTTGGACGTGGCACTTCGAAAGAGCGAAGACAAAGGTCTGAGTATCAGGAATCAGGATACAACTATCGGCATTGTACCCGCCTGATTCCCCATCCCCTTCGAGAGCCTTCTGTATCATTCCCACCGGGCTCCGCCAATTCTTTCGAAACTGGACTCTTGCTGTAGCCAGTCCCCGAGCACGTATTCTATCAGAACCGCGCCACAACTCCAGCTGCCAAGGGACGAGAGCGGACATTCGTCAACCTCGGGGCGTCTTGGGACCGTTACCCACCGCGCCAGGGAAGCAATCTTGCCAAGAGCGTGAATCACTTGCAGACCGTTGTCAGTCGGTCCCTTTCGACGGAGATATAACCAAGAGAGGGGTACAAGCTGCTGAAATCAGGGCGTAGTGAGCTCCTTTGGAGGTATGAGCAAAGACCAAAATGAGTAGACAGAGGAGAGACCTGAGAGAGAAGGCAAAGGGCAGTTTTGGCGCCCAAAATGCGCGCGCTTATTGCGTACCTCACGCTCCTATCCTAAGCGCCCAAGCTTGCGCTGACTCGCAATCGGACGCCGGGCAGCCCGCTAGCCTACGAAGAGCTAATATCCAGTGTGCGATTATCTGGCTTTGCCAGACGAGTCTGTTATAGTACCAACATTGGGTCGCATTCATGCTACTGTATGGTTCCTACATCTGCCAGTGAGACCCCATTTCGTGCCTTCCTGAACTTCCGGCTCCTCGGACTGGCGGACTGGTGGACTCGGTGTACCACCGTTTACACACACAAGTTCATCTTCTGGTATACTGGATTCTCCTTGGCAGCCGCGCCCGTTGCGCGGGCGGACTCCTTCGCCTCTTCCTTCTTCGCTTCGTCCACGACTTCCTTGACCCTCGAGTTGGACGGCGGTGGCAGGATGCTCCCTAGGGTCTTCTCCAGTTCTGCCATGCGCTTCTGGATGTCGCGTTCATTGGCTTGCGCCCTCTGTCGGGCACAATGCATAAAACCATGCCCCTCAGCAGATACGACTCCACCACAAACTTACCTCGTTCACCAGCTGGACGATCCGGTTGCTTGCGTTTCTGGCCCACTCTTCGAGCTCGCATCGGGCTGCAACCAAGGCTTGCTGGTCTCCCGAGCCCACAAGTTTGCCCATGCCCAATAGCATGTTGACGCCAGGATGGACGTTGCTGTCGTACAGGGTGACATACATCTGAGCGACGGGACGCAAGATCATTCCAGTGAGAACACGGCGGACAAGAGGACGCGGAAAGTAGTAACGTACCCCGCTGATGTTCTCGACGACCCGATTGATCTTAGCGAGGGACAGGGCATGGTCATAGATGGCCTTCCAAACTCATCAGCCCTACATTCGTCCATGACTTCGGAAGGAAAAAAAGAGCACACCTGCCGTCCCCAAGCGTCTAGGTTCACCGCACCCGCACTCCGCGACGTCGATACTTGTCCGGGGTTCTCTTCTGCTGCTCTTATGAGCTTGATGAAATGGTTCGACGCGTCCCGCATCTTGATCGAAACGAGGGTGTTGACGAAGTCGAAGAAGCGCACTAGGCTGTTGAGGTACCGTTTCAGCTCGCACAGGAACGCGATCGCCTTCGAGAGAATCTGCGCGATTTCTTCCCACTGCCGCCAACCAGGATTCAGCAACTGGAAGTAGTAGAGGCGGACCCGCGAGGCCCTTGGTACTTACGTTGCGCTTCTGGATGTCGACCTTCGCGAGCTGGCCCATGATCTCCCCGAGCCGGCCAGTGACCTGCATGAGCTGGTCCGTCGCGTGCTTCGACTGCTCCCTCGCCAGGTTGAGCTGGCCCTCCGCGACCTCGAGCTTGTACCGCGCCTGGTTGATGCGCGTCGTCGTGATTGGCATCCGGCCGGCGGTGATGGCGTGCTGGACGAACGCCTGCCGCTTGAACGGGGAGATCTTCAGCTTCAGGTCCGCCTGCGCGGAGAACTCGACGACGTTGTCGCACCAGTCGGTAATGGCGCTCGAAAGCTCCTCCATCTTGCTCTCATCTCCTGGGGGCACCACGTCGTGTAGCCTGTGAGCGTACTGCGCGAGCGAGCAGACACACATACATCCAAATCAGCACGCGGTCAACACACCAAATCTCACACGAGGCCAGTGCAGTGCGAGCGAGAAAAGAAACTGACGATGATGCCCTTGCGTGCAAGCGCGAGGGCGCGATCTGTTGGCTTTCCTGCGTTTCTCTTCTTCTTAAGAAACTTCTCGATCTCCTCGAGGTTGACCCAGATGTCAGGGCATCCCCCGGCCTCCTTCGACGAAATGGAGTTCCAGTCTGGGCGCCCCTTCAGGCCCGAGGTGAGTAGCGCACTGAGGGCCTCCGCCTGCTCCAGTAACGCCGACGCTTTTTGCCAGGCGGGGTCGCGCATGTCGGGAGGGGGCTCTTCAGCGGCGGACGTGTTCGCAGAGTCGTTCTTCGAGCCACCGGGTGACAACCCAAGCGAGTTGAACGTGACGAAGTTGACTGCGCACTGTCGCAGAAGGACGCGATCAGTATGAAACGGTGTTCACGCGCCGGCTACAGAATCGTTACGCACGAGCGCCGCATCTGCAATGGAAGAGACGAAGAGCTCGCCGACTGTTAAGAAGTGCATACACTCGATTAGATGTGCGACCAAACTCGAGCGTGGAAGGGCGATCCTGAACGTACCCCCAGGCATGTCGCCAGATGCATCGTGGAACGCGGTCTGTGCTTTGTTGAAGTTCTCCTGAGATGAGTCGAAAATGTCCTTGCTGATCCTCTTCATCTCTTCTGTCGCCGCCTGCTCCTTCTCGAGCGCGGCCAATCGTCGCGTTTCTTCGAGGACGCGCATCTCACTGTGTCCTGCGAGGATGTAAGTACGAGCTCTCGCGCACCATAGAGAACACACGCACCCTGCGTAGCGATACACGCCTCGTGGACCTCCATGGTCAGCTTGAGCAGATCATCGAAAGCGCTATGAGTCTCCTGGGCTCTGTGGAGACATGCTTGGATGGTGCTGCTGAGGGACTCGATTTGATCCGGCAGGTATCGTTTCAGCGCGAGGTCGTTCTCCGCAGGGGTGCTATCCGGATGCCCGACGAGGAGCTGCACGATGCCATTCACCCCGGGGCGCACAGCCGCGCAGAGCTGGTTGATCTCGTTGAAGTTGGTGAAAGAGCGGTTGAGCGTCAGCGCTCCGGTGTTGACGAGCTGGATGATCGTCGCGCGGAAGCTGTCGGGGTAGCGGATGTGTTGGTAGCCGCCGGAACGCGCGACGAACTTGAAGTCGGTCGCGGTCGCTACGAGAGTGAGTTGGCCTGATGCCGACGTTGAGTACCAATTACGCAAGGAGTGATCGCAGAACGCGGACACACCAAGAATGGAGACTGCCATTGGGGCGGGTAGCAACACGTCGGCCGCAGGAAATGCATACGATGTCCTGTGGAG
>BACB01001383.1:0-17013 GCA_000338015.2 Ganoderma multipileum BCRC 37180
TACATGAGTCACCGCGTAAACGCTTGGCGTGAGTATCGGTCCCGTACTTGACTAGTACGCGGTGCACGAGTTGACGAGGCTCCGTTTCGAGAAGCAGTGGAAGTTCTGGGCACGTCCCGACGCCGGAGGATCAGCATGCGTCGAGTTGTCCAGTTGCGAGTATTCGACTGTACTTTGCCAGTGGATTGGAATGTAATTCTGGACGAAGATAAGCCATGTGGTTGGACGATATTGGAGCAAGCCGAGGAGGCGTTTACGCTAAAATTCGGAATGTCCCGAGCTACATTCCCGCGTCCCCATTGGCTCATGCAATCTCCTTTTTGGGCGCTACGTTGACTCTCCTTCGAATTCAGCCGAACGCGGCGCCACGGTGCATGACTGCACCCTGAGCTGCTCGCTAACCAGCTGGCTTGCGACGCCCTCCAGGCTGATCCTCATTGCAGCCTCGCAGCATTTAAATGGATTGAATGCGGTGAGTCCTCCCGTTCACATGATGTGAGCACGCTGTCTAACTGCGTTCGATATACTTTGCCTCATGAACCTGACGACTCCCTGCACTACAAGGTGGGTTATTTCTTTGGCTGAGTCGTAGCTGCTTGTCACTCACTCATACGTATTTCCAGAATCTGACGGTCAGCGATGTACACGAACGCCTTCAATCCTTGCCGATCCCAGGGACAAGGATACGTTCGAGACCTGTTGGGAAACACTGGCTGTTTCAGCACAGATGTATGCACTATCTAATGGGACAGCGTAGCGAGCGAGTATGTCGGGACTACGGTGAGCGCATCTTTTTTCATGAATCGTGCGGGACAGTTTATGCCCTCCCCAGGACCATGCTGCGACGGAGCGGAAGGGTTGTTGAACTTAGGCCTACATCAACCCTCATCAACCAGGGGTCGCTCGCCGATCATCAGCAAAAGGTGCAGTTTGCTGTCATAAGAGAGCGCTTCGGACGAAAGCGATAGCCACCCGTCTCATTGATGGGCTCTGATAGCTTCTGATCAGGATCTGTCTGACCAGACGGCACCGATCCGAGCGCGTCCGACAAGACGATATACGATCTCGTATGACCACTCGAGATCAAACCTGGCGTGGTAGGTGATCATAATAGATCATTTATTATCATATATAGGCCATATACAAGCCTACATTGGCTCGTCCACTGAGAGTAATTAGCGGGAAAGGGGTGCAATGGGGAGCAGGTTCTCCAGTCGCGACGAACGCTAAGCGTTGGTTGACCTGCCAAGCGCTGACGGGAAGTGCCGGACAGGCGTCTTTGACACTTAAAGCCACGTCGCCGCCCTCGCGAAACGTAACTTCAACTTGCCCTTACTTCTCACCATCTCCGAGCCAAGCCTTCGCCCTACCAGAACACCTCCAGCATTTAGCGCACCCTTGGTTTGGATTGGATGTCTCAGTGTAAGTAACTTGCTTTATAGTCTACCCGCCGACGATGTGGACCCAGGCGTGGCACGCCGCAAGCCCTATGAATAGGTGGTGAGTCCATCCACATGCCGGCTCGGGCTGACTTTTCGCCGTTCCAGGTGCTGTTCTAAGATGACTTTCCGGAGTTGAATGGTTGGCGGAGCCGTGTTTGGAGAGGGTCATGCACCCGCTGGATTTCGAGCATATAGGCGACGCCATGGTGAGTGCTGTTGATCTCCGCGGTGTCTCTGTTGTGGCGTAGCGTGTTTTCTATGCCCTGCTCCATTGGTTAACGTGTTTCTGGCCAGGCTGGAGCTGTTCAGTCTGGTGGGGCGTCTTCAGTGGCGTGCTGTTGATGTGCCACTGAGTGCTCGGTAGGTGTGTGCTGCGTTGAAGGACTTTGTAAGTGTTCTTCTCTTCTATCCTTGGTCAGTTGTTGACAGTGCGACTCCCCTGTCCATAGGCGGTGATTCGGCTGACATGGATTCCGTCACGTATGAGTGCCCCGCCAGCGGTATTGGTATGTACCCATTGCCAATAGTGTGTCACCGAGCTAATGCGGTGACATTGTAGATGCAGCTGTACCCAGGATTGCTTTGAATTATACTGCTAAACTTTCCACCCGGTACGTTGTTTTTGTGGCACTTATCGCCGACTGCGGTACTCATCCTGTGTACCATTTTCTTTAGCATTGATTTCCCTCCGCTGCGGTGCTGCAACCGCTGGCGCCTCTCACTTCCAGCACCTTTTCGCAGGGACTGCTGTTCTGTTTGACTGAGGCTGTCTTCATGGGCAGCACTTCGCGTTTGGTCGGTGGGAGGACAGGTAGCGTACATTGTAGAGTACACTATTTGTAACCTTCGCGTATCTTCAATATACCGGATTTATCCTTCGCTTATTGTGTCATTTCGGGATCTGTCTGTGTCTTGCTTGAAGGCGTCATTTCTGGTCTTATGGCCTGGGAGGCATATCATATCTGATCGGAGCCCCCGGCGCGTAAGATCATGCCTGACCAGAACTCCCAGCACGTAAGATCATAAACGACCATCTCCCCGGGCCGTCCGATCGAACCAGACGGATGCTATCAGGTCTAGTAGGCGCTCTACGGGTGACTACGGGTATGATCATGAACTACGAGTTCGATCATATATGATAGCAGCCTGACCCTTTTGCTGATGTTTCTCAGGACAAGTGCTTGGCGCTGCTGATCCCCAGTGCAGAGGCAATCCGAGGGGGAGGGCTGGGCAGGAGCGCTTCGATGAAGCTAGTGAGCGGAACTTCAAGTTGCGCCCCAGACTCCGCAACAGAAAGTCTTCAACGTCTCTGCAATTGTGGTCACTAAGCTGTGCCGTTGCGCCTAGAGCCCACGTCGACATTTCCGCTGCGAGTTCGACATCTGACATCTTTCGGGTCGGTTCGGCCTTTGTTCGGGTGCGGGCGCTTGGATCTAGAATCGTCGGGGCGCACTTTAATCCTGGAAGCTCGCACTTGACTTGGTGCGTGCAACGTTTATATCCCGGAGCACAGACGCGTTATGGCTTATCGCCATGCGCGCTTCGTTGCGCGTCCCATAGTGACATCTGAATGGAATGTTCCACTGTTCTCCCCTCTACGTTGACCGGAATGTATCGTGCTACACGACTCACCACATATGCTAGCCCCTCGACGTGGACGGATATCTCGAAGCGAATTTACATCGAAGGCTATCAAGCGAGGCATCCGGCCATTTACCGCATGCCTCTATATCCGGTTTTCTCGGCCACATATATGCACCTATCATGAACGGTACCGCATGGCGGCGTTTTGCCTGTGTGGCATTTCACATAGAGATCGAGTATCCGCGCCATGCATTGGAACGCTATCGCTGCATTTGAGCAGTAGATCGTGACAACCGTCAGGCGTAAGTATTAAGCAACCGGACACCATGCATCATGGCCAGCCCACCGCGAGTACCGTAAGCTCGTGCAGCGATGTACGATCACCCTTCTCGCGGGATCTAAATCGAGCTGTCTCCGCGCTGGAGGAACTTGAAGATGGGTCTTAATATTTGCGTACGCAGTCGTCTGTGCTAGAGACCCTTTGGCGTATGGTGGTTCCTCGTGTCCCGCCCAGTGTATCTATTGGGAGGATCGGCAGTATGCTACGTATGCATACGTGCAAAGCGGCAACCACCCCGGCCCTTTCGATCTCCCGCAGATCGCAACTTCACACTCATTTCGTACTAAGTGCGTTCTCCCTACCAGGAACGTTCATTAATAGCTAATAAAGCGTGTTTCCTTTTGATCGCGGGGCCAGAGAAGATACTTTACAAGACAGAGCAAGTAAGCTGGTAAGTACGGAGGACGTCGATGAGATGTGATCGTAACCTAGATCCATCTAGGTGGGTATCGGCCTGTCGATCGAGGCCGCGAAAGAGCGAGCTAGCCACGACGCGGTCTCGTGATCGCGTCGCCCCATGTCTCAGTACTGCGGGTCGTCCCTGAGGCCGGAGTAGTCCTCTTGCGTATATGAAGGAGGACGTACCGTGGTGAGACCTCAGAGACGTGAAGGAAGGGATGTGTCCGCCGTAAACCCGCGTCCCCCGTGCGCAACTGAAAAGTGGACCACGGTCGGCTTGGAGGCGGAAAACAGAGTGAATGTCGGACCGAGAGTAGCTCGTTTGGAGCGGTGGGGTAGAGAAGCGTCCAATGCGCACGTCTGTTTGTCCGCCTTCGTCATAAGCTGCATACATGTTCGCGAAGATACGCCGGGACGAGGAGGAAGCGCGTGCCAACAGACTTGAAGGAGAAGTTCCTCCGAAATTAGCTGGCCGCATTCGCGCCGTCGGACCGTGCGCAAATGAGCACGACGGATCGACGCACATTGGCCACATCGACCTGCCCGCTATGGTTCATCGTCAGAGTCGTCCCGCAGTTCGGGACGATCGCTCGCAGGTCAGGGACTTTTGCGCCGATAATCGACGCTTGCATTTGCCAGATAATGTGTGATAAGAGTGCGTGTGCCTTCAGTGGCTGCATCATCAGTCAAACGCAGGGCGGAAAAGGACATACCATCAGCAAACGCAGAGGATGGTGGAGCGCACATGACCTGGTGGGAGAGACTCATTCGCTGGGGCGGAGGGTATTGTCACTGATCGATGGGGACGCTTCCTGCACGTTTTCCGAAGCTCTGGTAGACACAATAATACTTACTGGTGATGAGCCGCGATGAGATGGTGCCGCCTGCGCGCCCAGAGGCTGCCGTTGAACGTGCGGTTTGTGGCCTGGCGGAGGGGGCATTGAGCGGCGTCGTCGAGAAGGCTGCTGGTGCCAGGATCCCGGGCGTTGGAGACGACAAATGCGACGAGGAACCGGCGGCGACGGAGCCCACGGAGTCCGGCCACTTAGATTGATTGACGTCACCCGATCGAGGTCCCGATTCGGGCGGCTGTATGCTGGGAGGCTCCCGCGACAGATTCCATGGTGAAGACCTCTGGGGCGTTTTCAGTGGCTCGGGGTAGCCTTGTGGACGAGAACGAGGAAGGGAGAATCGATGGTGAGTGGCACGGGGGAAAAGGAGAGAAAGGAGGAGGCGCACGAGTTGTGCACGAGTCGCCCTCGAGGCGGTCGAGGGTCGGCAGACGCGCGGAAGGGAGGCTAGATCGAGTCGATAAGATGAGATGTGGAGATCGAGGGACCCGATTGGCGCTTCGCGTACTCCAGAGCTGGTTGTGATCGCGCGTAGCCCTTGTGCGCGAACAAATGCCGCTTGCAAGCCAGCAAACACCGCGGACAAAGGGCGAGGGCAGAAAGGCTGCTAAATGGGGTGGAAAACGGTGGACACGGAGGCGCGGATGGCAGGCGGGAGGGTGGGGGACGCGCCACGCACGCGGGACGAAGGCGAGAAGGGAGCCGGAAAAGGCAGCTGGGGGATCGGGGGCGTGTGCGGACGAAAGGCAGGCGGACTTTGTGTCAGCCCATCCTCGCTTTGCCCGCGACAGTATATATCTCCCCCCTTCCATCCGCGCCCTCTCCGTTCTCCACTTCCCCTTCCTTCCCGTCGCCCGCCCCCTCCCGCCCGACGTCCATCGTCCCGCCCCTGCCTCCGCGCCCCGATCCCGCGGATCACTCCTCGCCCACGTCCCGCCACATCCCTACATTCCGCTCGCATTCCTGTGCAAGGCCCGATTGCCGCCACATCCGTCACCGCTCAGCATTACCCACTCTACTTGTCTCAACTCACTATCCTCGTCTCATCCTACTACACGTCCATTACACGTCCATTGGGGCAACGACAGCTCGCTATGCCTCTCTTCACGACCATGGACACTCGCTTCACATTCGCCCTCGCCGACGATGGAGGGTGCGCTCTCACGCACGCATACCCAGACTACCCTCTTTCCTCTGCTCGCCACGAGTCCTTCGTCCGTGGCCAGCCCTCCATCCCCACGTCCACCTCTCTCGCCCTTCCCTCGCGCGCATACCACAAGTACCCTCTTCCCAATCTCCGTGAAGTTTGTCCGGGCGTGCTTGCATCTGGTCAGTTGACCGACAACCATCCGCTCGTCAACACTTACATCGAAGCCCTCGCCCGCATCGTCCCTCGCCACGCTAACAAGCCCACCTCCTCGTCTGCATCCACCCCTGCTTCAGCTGCGGCTTCCCTTCCCGCGTCCGATTCCTCGGCGCCTCCGCAGCACACACCCTACCAGCTCACCTACTGGGTCGCCCACCACGCAGGCATCGCCGCCACTCTCACCGTCTCCAATGTCATCAGCCAGCAGTTCCAGCTCTTCCCCTCGCCCACCGCCCGCCTCTACGCCGCAGAAGTGCCGAAGCTCACCCAGGCACAGAAGGAGGCCATCTTCGTCCTGGCGGCGCTCAAGGTTATGAACCACCCGAAGCACCCCGCACACTTTGCCTTCTGGGCCAAGAACGTGCTCGAGCGCACGGCGCAGGTCGTGGACTCCGTCCTCCGTACGTCATTCTCACACGAGCCTCTCCGCGTTCGCATCCCTCGATCCTACTGCGCTCCGTATACCCTCCGTCACATCCCAATTATCATTGGTTCTTGGGGGAAATGAGCTCATTCGAATGCTTTGGCGTTTGCAGGACTCCAGCCGTGCCCGGTCTCGTCCAGCGTCGGGTGGATGGGCATCCAGGAGAACACGTGGGCCCTCGAGGGCCTCCAGTCCCTCTACATCCCCGCGCAGGTCGTCCCCCAGAAGAAGGCCGGCGGCATGACCCTCCGCAAGCGCAAAGCCAACGCGAACGCCCAGCCGCTCCACCTCGACGACGAGCCCGAGAAGCCCCGCAAGCGCGTCCGCACCACCCGTGCGTCCCAGAGAGCCAAGGCCGCGCTTGCCGACGCGCCTGCGGAGGAAGCGGACGAGGAGCAGGCGTCCTCGTCTTTGCTGTTCCCTTCCGGCACTGCCGCAAGTGTCGCCGAGGCATTGGCCACTACCGTCTCCGCGCTCGACGGAGCTGTCACACGAGACGTGAAGCAGGAGTTCATCGCCACGACGCCGGTGCTGCAGGCTATCGGACTCATGCTCGAGCTCCCGTCCGTCGCGTCCGGGGACCTCCTGCCGCCCGCCGCGCTCTCAAGCTCCACCCCGCCTCCCTCGTCGAATGCGTCGAACGAGGCGACCCCGACTCGCCGCTCGACGCGCGCACGGAGGAAGCCCGCGCCGCCCGGTCCGTGCTCGCTCGTCTCCACCCCGCTCTCTGCGCTCGACACCCCGCTCCCGTCTACCAACCCCGCGCTGCCTCCGGAGACTCCGGAGAGCGAGAGCCGAGACGCGAAGCGCAATCGCTCGGGATCGCGCGGGAGCAGCACGGCCGTCAGCGATGGAGGGTATCCGAGCGAGGAGGGCACGGTCGTCGACGCGGAGATCGAGGCGTCCGCCGAGTCCCCGTGCAAGGGGAAGCGCAAGGCCGTCGAGCTCGAGCCTGCCGAGGATTTCGGCGACGAGGCCGAGGCAGAGGCCGAGGTGGAAGGGGACGGCGCCGCAGAGCGCGCGAAGGCCGCCACGAAGAGCAAGGTTTCGAAGGCCCCAGCTGCGAAGAAGCGCAAGACCGCGGCGGGGGGCGGTGGGAAGCGCAAGGCCTCGCGGAAGGCGTGAGCACGCCCGTTTTCGGTCTTCGGTCTTCGACGCTTGGAGGAACGACCTGGGCATCTTGGATACCCTCGGGCGCATGCCTGGTTACCCGGGCCTCGAGGCGTGTCATTGAGATCGTCCGTCCACCTCCGCCGCCGTTCCCGTCTGCCTGCCAGTGCGTTTTCGTCCCCGATTCGTCAATGTGGACGGTGGCTCGCTTCCGTTCCCTCCCCGTCCTCGCGCGCGCGCGATTGGCCAATGGTGTTGGCGTGATGGGGCTCGCCCGTGTACGTACAACGGCATACTCTATTTATCGCATATTCGTCTATTCTTTGACTTGATTATTATTCCTCTGTCTCCCGTCCTCCTCACTTTTCATCTCCGATTCATGCGTTATTTTGTTTTGTGCTGTTTCCTGCGTCGTTGCAGTCGCATTGCATCTTGCTTCCGGTTTTTCTTTCCCTGCTGCTGGACTTTACGCATCGTTGTTTCTGTCCTGTGCTTTTGCTGTCGAGCTTTCGACGTCGATCCGCCACATCCCATCATCGCCACCCATCCCTTCATCGCCGCCCCTTATACTCCAAGTTGTGCCATCATCTCTGTCTCCCTAGATCTACTTGTATCCTGATACCGTCGTCATTGCACTTCCCTTCGTCTGTCTCCATCCCAACCTCTATCATCCGTCATCCCACATCCCATCATGACTCGTTCCATCGTGTGCACCGTTTGTTATCCCCTCCTGTCTCGCTGCTCCTCTATCCACATCAGGATTGTATTTCTACACTCTATACCTCCACCGCCCCCACACATACATGTGCACCCCCACACACGCATACATGCACGCTACCGCGCGCACCCCGGACGCTGGCCCGTGCCCCTACCCGGACGGATTCCTACTAGCCGTGTCGATATGTCCCGTCTCATATCTCTCTTATCTCCTCATCTCTCGTCTCCACCTTCCCCGCGCATCCGTCGTTTTGGTGGTTCCTTATGCATTATGGTCAGATTTAGTCTCGGTTCCGCGCTCGGCTCGGTCCCGCTCGGTGTACATATGCATAGTGTGTAGTTTAGGCTGCTAGCATAGATCTATAGATCGCCTTCGAATTTCGGAATCGCCGGCGCCGCTGAGCTGATCTTCTGCTGTTCATCTCCGAGTCGTTTTGTGCGGTCTGTCAATGCCATCCGAGTCGGTTTGCGGGACCGGCGGGTCGGGGGCAGCATCGCGGGGTGACTTCGAACGGTCATCTTAGGTGGTAATGAAGTTTTTTCCGACACAATGGCTGACAAGAGAAGCAACTAGTAGGACGCAACGAGGACAACGACCTATCAAATTGCTCGGGCGACTGCCCTTCTTGCAGGGCAATGCAAAGGATGTTTGGGGATCGAAAGGTGCTGAATAGAACACGATTACTTTTTTCACCAGACGACTGGCCCACAGCCCTTTCGCTGGCCGGTCAACGAGTCGTCCTGCACTCAGCGGTAAGCACCCAGACCATGCCCGATAAGTACCCGGTGACGAGCGAGACTTACGGGGACGTTCACCAGAGCATGAGCCGCAATTCCAGGTCTTTCAGCAGCCACGCCAACTCTTCACAACCGAACTTCTTACTGTACATCAGTCTGAGAGGGTGGCTGTCTGAAACCGAGTGCCACGGTGTACATAATTAAATCAGATCGAACTCTGCCGTGGCCATTTGCGTTTCGACGAACCAAGCTGCAGCCCGGACAAAGGCATTGGCGTTCGGTGATCTCGAGTGATGTTTGCAGAACGCTTACGACTTCATAACCTCGTAGTGCTATCTTATTCACGGAACAACACCAACGTACAAAGATTCCCGTCAATAACGTACATTATCCCGTAGACGCTTCCTCCTGTCCCCATACCTAGCGAGCAGTGCCCGTGGCAGCTCCAATCTCGACGTCCTGTTGGGCAGTGGACGTGCCCGACTCCTCCATGGCGCGATCGACATCGCGCTCCTGCTTGTAGGCATCGCCGCCACGCCCGCGACGCTGGCCGGACGCGGCCTTTTCCTCCGCGGTGGCGCTCGACAGGATGTCCTTCACTTCCCCTACGTACGTGTCGGATGCCTGTTAGCCTCTCATGCACGATACGGACAGCGCGTGGCAGCCGTTACTCACCTCGGGGGATACGACCTGTCTCCTCAGAACGCGCTGTCTGCGTGTCCTCCCTTCCGTAATCGCGGTACGTAGGCTGGTTCTCCGCACCGCGGGCACCGATGGGCTGTATCTCGGGGTCGGTGCTCTCCTCGAACGCGGCACTGTCCATGCGGGCGTCCGCTTGCGGGTTGTACGTCATGTCGTCGACGTCCCGGCTCGCGGGGGGCATGTTGTAGGGTCCGCGCGACGGGTCGGCCATGCTGATGGTGTGTGCAGATAGAAGTTGGTAATTGGTCTGAAGGGTTTCGGCGGTGAACTGAAGCTGTCGCTGGCTCGGGGTCTTCGCGCATATATACCCGCTTTAGCTCGCCCCTCTTCGTTTCCCCATCTCCGACGTCAACGTTGCGTAAGTTGGCTGGATATTCCTCCTGTCCCGTGCACCGTGTTCGTTGGGTGCCAGCGAAGACTCCACAGCCTGTCATTAAGCGCCAAATGAGCTCCGAAAAATGACGTGCATGTATGGTTATCACCTACTTTCAACGCCGGGTTTGCTTACATTCGTCAAGCTTGGAAGTTGAGACGACACTAAGAACCTGTTCAAGTTGGAGGTTGGGACGTAAGTAGTCTGTCTCAGCCTGGAAACGCCAGCCGCGGCCAAGCCGTGGCAGTGACTTTCGTGGCACTGGCAGCAAGCTGTGGGACTTACGTAATTATTTGCTGACCTTGAGATCGAGATCGACTACGTGGTGACTGAAGGTACCAGTGAAGCTCGTGCCAGGGGCCCTCGCGGCCTCCTCCACGATCCACCAGCAAGCATTGGCCAGTACTGTAACGTTCACGAACGTTGATTATTGTCGACTGCGCAATTCGATGACTTCCAATAGTACTTCCATTGACCTGCATTGACAGTGATGCCGCAGTGCTTTCGACGCCGAATATCGGCATCTTCGTACTGGTGACTCAGTGGTGAGTACCCTCATATGCCACTGGCACTTCCTTTCATTGAGAGGCCAGCTAATTGCCGGTTACCTCGTGTCCCAGACAGGCGCAGCAGTCAATCTGTCATGGAGCTACTAGTACTAGTGAGCGCAGCTGAGTTATTTACCTGTACAGTGTCGCCACCTTCATCTTCGAGCTCTATTTCCCATGGTCCGGTGACAGTTGAGTCGGCGTAGACCACGCCACTGAAGCTACTTCGCAGCTTAACCGGAGCATCCCGGAGCATCGTGATGGATAAGTATCGTCGCACTGCTTGCTTCTCGATTCTCTAAACACCCACACAGAGCTGATCATGCTATCTGGGATTACAGCGACCTCTGCTCTGACCATCTATATACCCCCCGCAATCTATGCAGCCGGGAACTCTATCGAGGGTGAAGTCGCAATTGATTTCCGGCAGCTCCGCGAAGAGAATATCGAAGAGGTCCAAGTACGCCTCCGCGGCACCTCGCACACGTAAGCATTCCAAAACACACTCCTCGCGAATCGCGCTGAAATCCACCTGCTACCGTGACATGCAGGGTTATCCACCGTGGCGAGACCACGCTGACCGAGACGGTCCGCCTTGTACACGAAGACGTCTCGCTCTGGGCGCGCGGCAGCGCTTACCCGTCGCCAGGCTCAGATACCCTCCGCGTCCCGTTCACGTTCAAGCTACCTGACTCGCTCCCGCCCTCATTCCACTATCGCGGCTTCATGCGGGGCCAGTCTGGGAACATCCGTTACTCCCTCACCGCCGTCGGCGTGCGCAAGGGCGTGCTGGCCCTCAACAAGCGCCACCGCGTCCCGCTCGCCGTACTGCCGAGGGACGAGATCGGCGCGGCGCTCAAGGCGGAGCACGCTACGCACGCATGGAAGTCGTTCACCAAGACGGAGAGCATCCGCCGCGGCCTCTGGGGCGACTATTCCAAGGTGCACGTAGAGGTGGGCATCCTGACGCTGCTCATGCCGGTATCTGTACCGGCGTTATACTGATAGTCCACCAGCTGTCCCTCCCAGATATCCCCGTCCTCCCTCTCTTCTCGGACATACCTTACACCGTTACCGTCACGACGACGACGCCTCCACAGGCCGGTCCCGACGTCAACGCGTCCGGCCCTAGCAAGCCGATCTTCCCGCCCGTCCCGCAGAGCGCAGACGAGCTCGAGTTCGCGCTCCACCGCAGCCTGAAGCTCCGCGCCAAGATCATGCGCGCCTCCCCGAGCGGCGACGTCGTGCTCTTCCTCGGCAAGAAGAGGGCCGCCGATCCTAGTACTGTCCCCATCGAGACGGAGTTCCCCAAGAAGGAGTGGGTGCCCGCCGAGCGCGCGCTCGTCGCCGACGCCAAGGCGAATGCTGGGAAGACGTTTGGGTCAGGGAAGGACGGATTGGACGCGGACGGGAACGGGAAGGGCTCGTGGGTGCAGCGCGCGACGTTCCGGTCGGTGTTCCGCCTAAACTGCCCGCCGGAGTTCGCGGTGCACAACATTGAGTGCAGCGTGCGTGCCTTCGATCTTGGTTTCATCCCTCTACAATGAACTGACTGGACGTCGCAGTATGATTTGGTCGTGAGAGTACCCTTCCCGGGAATCGGGAACTCGCTGAAGTTGGAGGTGCCCATGAAAGTTACGTCGGGCATTGACAAGCCGTTGGCGAAGGATGATTCGGGTTTTGATTCTGCGCCTCCGCCGTTGGACCTTCCTCCGTACGCGTGTCTGCTTCAGTTTCATCAGTTCTCTTCGCTAACCCATTTAATTTTAGCGCATACTGGGACGCCAATTCTCGGGACTGGGATGTGGACGAGAAGGACTGACGATTCTCATCCTTAAATTCCTCATGCCTTACGACTGCTTTGTGATTCGCTGCGATGATGCTAACTATGATATTAGATAATGCATGATATGGACCTTATACAAGACTACGGATCGAGAAGACAGTAGTGCAACGTGCTTGGGTATAGTATACAGGATAGCTCGTGGTGCAGTCCATATACAGAAAAAACACCAAGACACGAAACGTTTCAGCATACCTGCGACGCTCAGAAGGCTCCACCACCGTAGGCCGGTGGACCGTAAATTCCCCTCCCGCCGTACCCCGCGCCGACGCCCATCCCGCCACCGTAGCCACCCACCCCGGCATCATATCCACCGATGCTTCCTCCATATCCACTCCCATAGCTTCCGGCGTACCCTCCGCCGGCACCGTACCCACCATATCCGCCTCCGTAAGGCCCGCCGCTGCCCATCTGGATCACTTCTACACTCGGAGAGCGACGGCGCCTACCTGCATCGGAGTGTCTCCGCCGCCTTCCCCCCTCCTTCACGATTATCGTCGAGCCGGGCGGTACGCTTTGCATGCCCATGCTCGGGCCGCCGTACGCGCCCATTCCCGCACCCATACCCATACCCGCACCTCCGCCCATGCCCATACCGGCTCCCGCACTTCCGCCCATAGCGCCTGGAAGACCAATCCCTGCGCCGTACGCGCCACCGGCACCCGGTACGCCGCCCATCCCTACACCGCCGGCCGCACCCAGTCCGGCACCAGGGAGAGGCGAGATTGAACGTGGCACCCCACCGTAGGGCGACCCTCCCATCCCGCCCGCTGGTCCCATGCCTGGAGAGTACGCGCCGGCACCTATTCCCCCACCCGCACCCATTCCTGGCACGAGGTATGGCGACCCGCCAGCAAAGGGCGAACCGCCGGCTCCAAGTGGTCCAGGTCCGCCAAGCGGTGTGCTGATGGAGCTCCGCCGGCCACGGTATCCTCCGTATCCTGCGCCACCAGCATATGAGGAGCCTCCGCTCGAGGCGTACGGGGATGCGCCTGCCATACCCATACCCATGCCCATGCCCATGCCCATGCCCATGCCCGTACCGCCTCGGCCGCCTCCGCCCATGTAGCCCATCAACTGTCTGGCAGGTCAGACTCGACGCGTGCGGGAGAAGAGGAGATGGAAACCAAGTGGGACGTACGCGATCGGCGAGGACGGACGCGACGGCCGCAGCGGCCTCTGCTGCCGCGCGCAGGCCCAGCGTGTCTGCAGACCGACCGGCGTACTGCCATAGGCGCGTCGCTGCACGATGCCATACTCAGCCCGCGGTGATACGTACACAACCCGAAGGGCGCGCGCGTGACGTACCTTCTGCAATGGCCATGCCCACGAGGCCCTCGCGCTGCTGCACGCGGTCCGCGCTCAGCGGCTCGTACAGGAACGAGTTGTGCTTCCATGTGCGGTACGCCTCGTACGCGGCTGCCGCGCCGACGTCGTTCGGGAGCACCTGCGCGAGCGGTACCTGGTGACGGCAGCATTGACGTCAGTTTGAGTTGGATCGCCGGAGTCCATAGAGGGCTGGGGTGCCACTTACGACACCGCTGTAGATGCGCCGGTGCCAGTACCGCGCATCGTCGCGGCCGAGCGCGAAGGACCCGAAGGTCTGCGCGCGCGACATTATCGAGTTGTAGAACCCGCTGTGGGCGCGACGCGACACGACGCGATCGACGATTGGGGGCCGTTAGGGGGGCGACGCGATCGAGGTGGGAAGAGGAACTCACGGATCGGGGTTGATCGCGTGCGCGTTGTAGAAGTCCAAGCCACCCCCTATCCGAAGCGATGTTGAGACGCGTCCTCTCGAGACGATTCATGGGACTCCAGCAAACGTACATGAAGGCTGAGGCTGAAACATTGGGGCTGGTGGAGGACCAAACTGGAACTGGGGGAGAACATGAGCACCGACAGAACCCGCGGCAGACAGGACATCGTACCTGGGAGGTGCCCCAGCCAGGCATGGAATTCCGATAATACTCATAGGCCATGATGTATGCAAAGTGGTGGTGTTGTTGGCGGACGATACACGATGGCAGAAGGTATATGTACGACGAGGAGCGTGTCGCGGCGAGTGGAGTAGCTAACTCATGACATCACCAGTACATTGTGTGGGTACATTCAATCAGCCCGGTCTGGTCGGCGTGTTTCCTCTCCTGCATGCGCCTGGCAGCCCTGTGAACGCTGTAAAGTCACACGCTGCGCAGGGCGCTGGGTGGAGTCAAATGACCACCAGGATGCGCGAAGGCTCGACAAAGCGTTGGAATCCTATTATGATACCGAGCCTATGGCTACAGTAGCAAGCGCACGATAGTGCGAAAAAGCGCATTGTAATACACTACATTAAAAGATACACGTATGATGTGAATAAGAAATATATAGATAAGACCGAGAGCGGGCACGAAAAATTAAGAAATCACACAGCCAGAAGCTGGGTATCGCCCGTATCCATACCCCCCGTAGCCAGCCCCATATCCACCATATCCACCATAACCACCACCATAGCCAGGTGCATATCCCGCATACCCGGGTGCCGCATACCCTGCCGCACCGTACGGGACATAGTTACGTCTTCCCCCACCGCCTCCAGTTTGGATGACCTCGACGCTGGTCCTACGACGGGGATGGTGATGGTGGTGGTGATGTCCGTCGTCGGAATGCGAGTGTCGATGGTGCGAGTGCGAGCTATGGCGGGGCCGTGTGACGACGACGGTCGAGCCGGGAGGGGCGGCGACTGCGCCTGGGTTCGGAGAGTAGCCTCCATACGAGGCCGCGCTACCGGCGTAGGGATAGGTGCCGTACGAGGAGCCCGTGACCGGGAGTGCGGCTCCTCCACCAGCGTACGGCGAGAGAGCGGGGCTTGGCGGGAAGATGGCTGCTCCGGTTGTCCCGGCGTAGGAGAGGAACTGAGGGAAGGGCTTCTCAGTCGCTTGGCGGGCGCGGCGAGAATCTGTGAGAGAACTTACCCTGTCAGCTAGGCGTGAAGCCGTCGCGGCTGCTGCTTCGCAAGCCGCCCTTTGGCCGTACACGTCCATTGGGCGTCCCGTGTATTGCCATAGCCGAGTGGCTTTAGTCGTGCTGTAAGTGCACCGCGATCGGGAGGATGCTACAGACGGACATACCTTCTGCTATCGACATGGCAATCAGGCCTTCTCGCTGCATCATGCGATCGGCACTGAGCGGGGCGTAGAGGGATGTATTGTGTTTCCAAGTACGATAGATTTCATGAGCAGCTGCGCCTCCGATATCTGCAGGAAGGGCTTGAGTCGGAGGGGTCTGAAAGAAAAAGAACAATCAAAATTACGACTTGTATGGAGGTATCCGTGGATGGCCTACAAGTCCACTGTAGATCATGTAGTGCCAGTGTTGAGCGCTACGATGGTCGAGGGCGATTCCGGAGTACGAGCCGAGCCGTCCCATGACCGACTGATAAAGGGACCTAAGGGGATCGGAATGAGCGGAGATGTACGGATGGCGTGGCTGCTGGATACATACGGGTCGGGGTTGTATGCATGAGCATTGAAGAAGTCCAAGCCCGTCCCTGCAATCTAAGGTCAACCTTTGTCTCGAGCATGTGGACGTTGAACCTGACTCACACGAAGGTTGGGGCTGGAACGCGGGCATTGGAGGTGCTCCAAACTGGAACTATAGACATCTCAGCATATGCAGGGGGATGACATCCATCGAAATACTCGTACCTGGGAAGTTCCCCATCCAGGAAAGGTGTTTCGGTAATAGTCGTATGCTGCCATGGCGGTCGGAAAGGCCAGATGACGGAGTAGGTGAAACACTGTGACTTATATATGTACGAAGCGCGTCTAGTACGCTCCCGAAACAATGGAGTGCCGGGTGAGGTTGAACTTAGGCCGTCCGAGGTGGTAGTCACTCCCGTTCGGCGCGGGAGGCGTGTGGCCGATCCAAGGATTAGGAAGCAGGACGCCGTCCGGACCTAGTCGTCTTGCACAGGTTGCCTGCGTTGCTTGGGGATAACTCACGTCCGATGACGTAGGCGCAGTGCTTCGAGGTACATGGAAATGCTCCAACCGTGGTCTCGTGGCACTTGGAGAGGGTTTATTAATGCTGTTTCACGATGAATTGGACCCTGCGGGGGTGAATCGGGTCAGTTCCCGAAGATGCTGGACCGACAGCGCACCCCAAGTCCATGAGCAAGAACAATTCAGAAGTGCGGAGGAAGTAGGAAACTTGAAGGGCACGTCCACTCGAGAACAGGCGAGGACAGCGGAGGTATGAGCCAATGGCGACGTGGGAATTTCTGCGGGATCGACACGAGCGAAGCGCCGGAGCTTCCGACATCTCCGATCAACCGCTGGTCAACCGCTGGAGCCTGGCTGGAGCCATACGCCGAGCCGCGAAACTTATTCTCGACCACCACGTAAGTTGTCTTCGTCCAGAATTACATTCCAATCCACCGACAAAGTACAGTCGACAGCCAACGAGTACTCGCAATTGGCCAACTCGACGCATGCTGATCCTCCGGCGTCGGGACATGCCCAGAACTTCCACTGCTTCTCGAAACATAGCCTCGTCAACTCGTGCACCGCGTACTAGTCAAGTACGGGACCGA